>MU226205.1:258102-272074 GCA_018584345.1 Thuja plicata
ATCATATCAGTTGTCAAGAACACACAGAGGCTACCGACGAGCAGACAAAGGTATTATTCAATCATGGAAGGATGATTACTCATACATAGGAAGCTTTATTGGATCTGTTATCATCAATTAGAGATTGTATACATCATTAGATCAAAGACTTATGTAGTTGCATTCTAACAAGTGCATCACATCTAAAATCCTTTTGTAGACGGTGGACTTAACCATTCTTTACAAATCTTTTAACAAAGTGCACACTTAACAGTGTTGCTAAAGCTTCAAACGAAGTAGATATTAATAGGTCTCCACTATAATACTGTTAATAGGATAGGTTATCAGAAGTGACTAATTGTAAGCCTTAACTAGCCCCTTCTTATCTACAGATAGTGAAGTCTTATGGTAACAATCCCCACCGCACTTTTTACTTCCTAACAGGAGTTTTCTGCGATATCATATCTTGTGTCATGTGTTATCTATTTTCATGAATGTTTATTTTATGATTATATACTAAAGAACTTATGATATGATTGTATATATATAAATAAATATGAACAGTTAGATAGGATAATTTACAAACTGATGATTAAGGGTTAATGGGATAACCAAGAAAAGTTTTAGAGGTACTGATTCACCCCTCCCCTCTTAGTACATCATTCTAATATAATTCCAATAGTTGTATTACCTTGATAGACAATCTAATCTTATCAACACCTAGGCACTTAAGAATTGGATAGATTATCCAATTTTCAAAAGAACAAAACTCCTGTTCTCTGGAGGTATAGTTCCACACTCTGAGCCAAAATTGAATAGGATTGTCCTGACCATGATGAAACCTCCGTGGCTGTAAAAAATGATAGTTCATGATTGGGAAATTGTAGTATAGGATAAAATGCATAAGAATTGAGTAATGCATAAATTTTGGATGATCCTTCTTGCTCTGTATGTCTACAAACCCCTAATGCATCTAGTCTTGATATACTAGATGTAGTCATAGTTAGAAGTGGTATGGAGGCTCTACATGTCTAGGACCATCATCAAGATATTAGAGGTAATCCTCTCTGCTCCTGCATGCTTCCCGAATACTCTACATAGTGCATATGCTATATAATTGATGTAGACATTTAGGTCCTTATAAAAATATGGGGCTGCTCTTGGCAAGGGTGCTATATAGGTTTTCATTTTCTTAGGAACATGATGTTCCTTGATCAACCTGGCAGTAATGCCAGACTCTCTAGTATATCTATTCTCTAGTCTCTTCAACTTTATTTCAGTTGTCATAGAGTAGTAGACATTGAAGGCCTTCATGAAGGAATTTTGGTCCAAAGTAAGTAGGGATTTTCTATCATCCCTCTTAATTGTTTTGGTCAGGGTATCATACCTACTGGCCAATTCTTAGATGAATTAAACATCTACAAAGATGTCAGTAACAATCAACCTGGCTAATCTAGAGATCCAAGGTTTTGAAATTGGCATAGGCCCATCACTATTGTTCAAGAAATAATTAAACAATGAATATCCTGAGGAACCTGGGGTTTTTGCATCCCTAATGTAAGATAAATCATCAGTTAAGGTATCGACACTTACCTCTCTTTTTTGGCTCGACCCTGGCAACAATGTGAGAAATTCATTGGATAATTTCTCTTTCCTTTTGATTCATCATGAACATCATCACTTATTCCACTGGTAGATGCCGTACTTTGTGCTTGGATCATTTTCCTTTTCTGTTTTATTATCAATACCCCTTTTCACTGATATGGAAACAAATCTTCTCGAAAACCCTCACCACCAACTGTGAATTCCTCTGCAATTCTAAACTCTGAAAACACTTGAGAACACTACAAATTACAACCTCTGTTGAATTTTGAATCAGGAAATCACCTTTCTGAGTCACTTGTTGCTGGAGAATCAACTCTTTTCAAAAAACACTAAAATATCTATAAAAACTCTTTGCTCTAAGAATTTGGAAGCTGGTAAGAATAAAATGATAATGAACATGCTTACTTATAATTTATAATTTAATGTAGATGTCTCTTCAAATTAGTAAAGTTACAATTGAGTCATTTTTGCTATCAGTTTCACGTACTGTGACATCAATTTCTGGTTCTAGCTGTGGTGTTTAAACTAACAGGTAATCGGTTTTCGATGAGTGCATTTGCATATAAAAAACTTATAAAATTTGAAAAGAGATCAAAATCTGATTTGATTGGCTGCATTAAATCATATTACTACTTTTCCATTTGTCAAAATCCTTGGAATCTCATTGGTCAGCAACTGTCCATCATGGCATCGCAGAAAAGTCTTTATTTAACTCTGGTTTAATTCTAGCAACCTAGCGACTGAGTGATCTCCTTGTCGCTTGATACTTCTGCTAATTACAGTTTCTTACTGAGACTTAGCGACTGTTGTTGGATCAAACCTTAGATCAATGGTTATCTCCAAATTGCTTGATCATTTAACTTAACCCTTCCTTTTATAAAGACATCATGACTAAGCCTTTTCTTAATTGTTCTTCAACCTCGGGTAACATCTGGCGATTTGGCGACTGTTGAATCTCTATGTCGCTGGACCAAATCCTTAGCTCATGTTTTATCCAGAGACCTCACGACTAAGCATTTTAGTCTCTTAATCACTTGATTATTTCATGTTTATAATTTTCATCTGAAGAAATGTGACTATCATTGATCTCTCTTTCCTCTGCATCTGACAATTTTTGCTAAGTCTCCTGACCTTCACTTAAAACCCTAAGTTTTCATGAGACTTTGTGACAAATAGACATGTGTCTTACATTTTCCTCTTGTCTCTTGATCTCCAAATACCTTTTGAATTTTCAATTTTATCAAGAGATCACGCGACTACTATCCAATTTGGCTTCCATCCAATGGTTGTTGTGGAATCTCATGATCTTTGAATTAACTCATCTTTCATCCTGAGATTTGGCGACAATAGTGTTATTCTAACTTACATCTAATCTGGGTTTATCCAAAGATTTGGCAACTGTCGAATCTCCATGTTGCATGATAATTTATAAACTGTAGCTATAATTAGGAGACTTCCCTACTGCCATTAGATTAAATCTCTAATCAACGGTTGTCGCGAAATCTCCAGTTCTTCCACTTAACTCATTTTTTATCACGAGACTTGGCGACAACACTAAAAATTTAACACTTGAACTTAACTCATAAACATGGGTTTCATTAGGAGATAATGTCACTGAGCAATCTCAAAGTCTCAATATAGAATTACTAACTCTGATTTCATCAAGAGATAACACAATCACCGTCAGATTTATATTGAGATCAACGGTCTGCGCCAAGTCTCATGATAAACTGAAGCATATTATTTTCATTAGGAGACTACGCGACCAAAGATTTTCGCCAAGTATCCAGATCATAAGGAATATTAGTTCTTTCTTATGAGACTAAGCGACTAAGATATAAGCACATGCAAATTACTCAAACATAAGTTATGAAAAGTAACATGAAAATAGAACCCGATTGAGAATTTTAGGGATTTTTTTCATTTTCAACTAGAAATGACTCTAGGGTTTAGGGTTCGGTATTTTCAACTAGGCTTTGAGAAAACACAACTCCCACAGAGGCATATAAGCATTTTCAGACATGATTTTTAACCTTCTGGGCATAGGAATGATAGGTATCTTCAAAATTTTATATGGCAAACCCAAAAATAGGAAATACAACCAATAGTGGCCACTGACCTTCCAACTCCTGGGAGTGAACCAACACAGTATTAAACCCATCAGTATGTTAATGGCACAACAGGTAATGGTCGGTACCCAACCATTTGTGCTGAATTTTATAGTGATTCCTTTAGAAAGAAAATAGTATGATACCATTCTCAGAACATGATGGCTAGTGGAGGCTAAGGTCAAGCCTGATTGGAAGAGAAAATCTCTTTCCAAAGAGAAGAGTGGTTAGAGATTCACCGTTGATCTAAAGACATAGCTAGTTGGTGAGGACCTGGCATCATTCTCCAAGTTAGAAGAAGAGGAGAAAGACAAGGCACGACAAAGAATGGAACCCAATAAGGAGGGAGTCCTTGAGTTTGAAATGTGTTTCGATGATGATCTGGATTCCCTAAATGGACTCTTTCACTGGAAAATGGAGGATTATGAGTAATTCTAATGAAACATGCTCCAGGTAGATGAAGGGGATGAAAAATAAACATTTCTACCATAATATAATGAGTACCATGAGGGGGAAGCCTAGGTGATAGAGGATCCCACACAAAAATTTGACAGAGATAAGCCAATCAAATATGAGGAGCCATCATTAAAAGTAGTGAACTTGGGGGACAAGGCCAATCTGAAGAACATCTTTTTTGGGAATGATTGGAATCCTGTACTTAAAGAAGCAGCCTTCAAGATCTTTATGTAATATAAATATGTTTTCATGTAGACCTACAAGGAGTTGAAAGGGGTACCTGCAGAGTTGTGCATACACAGAATAAAGATGGTGGACAAAGCAGTACCCATAAGGAAGCATCCTTATCAAATGAAAAAAACTATGCAACACAGGTAAATGAGGAGATCCAACAAATACTGGAGGCATGAATTATATTTAAAGTATAAATGAGTGAATGGGTATCTCCCATAGTCGTTTGGTTGAAGAAAGAAGCCAACCAGATCAAGATTTGTATCAATTACCGATGCTTGAACGCGGTAACTATTAAGGACCCATTTCCTATATAATTCAAATACAACATCCTAGAGGAAGTAACAGGGCATAAAATGTATTCATTTATGGATTGATTCTCTGGGTATAACCAGATATCTATCACGGAGGAAGATAAGATGAAGACAACCTTTGTGGTGGAAGATGAAGCATATGCATATAAAAAGATGCCCTTTGGGATGTGTAACGCCCCAACTACCTTTCTAAGAATAATTCTTCATATCTTTGATCAAATGTCTGTTGGAAGTTTCAAAGCTTTCTTGGATGATTGGTCCATCTACAATGCCCAAGACAACCACATAGTAATCCTTTGAGAGTGCATGGAAAGATGTTGAAGGGCATAGCTGGTGTTGAACCTGAAGAAGTGTCTCTTCATGGTACCTTAGGGAAAGCTATTGGTAAACATTGTGTGCCAAGCGGGACTTAAAATAGACCCCGACAAGGTGAGGGTAATCTTAGAAATAGAACCTCCTACAAATTTCAGTGGTGTAAAGATGTTTTTTGGACACATTAGGTGCTATTTGAGGTTCATTAAATGTTATGCCCATGTGTCCTATCCAGTGGAAAAACTGACTCGAAAGGTAGAACCTTACATATGGGGAACAAAACAAGGCAAGGCCTTAGAAGAAATAAATGCAAGGCTGGTGGCAATACCTATTTTGGCATATCCCAATTGGGATAAATAATTTCACGTCCATATGGACACATCAAAATTTTCTATCGAGGTGACACTGGCACAAATGGGGGATCATAGGTTGGATCACCCAATATACTTTGCAAGTTGAATTCTCTCAAAGGTGGAAAAAAACTACAACACCACTAAAAGGAAAGTGTTGGGAATGATCTATGTGGTGCAAAAATTATGACACTACTTATTGGTGACCCTGTTCACCTTCTACATGGACCATCAGGCTCTAATGTATCTAGTAAAAAAATCCATAATCCAAGGTTAGGTGAGTAGGTGGCTACTATTGTTACAAGAGTTCACTCTCAAAATCATAGTTAAACCTAGGAAGAGCCATGTAAGTGTGGATCATTTATCCTAAATTGAATCAGGGGAACCAAACAAAGGGGTGGATGATGATTTTCTAGATGCCCACCTATTTAGAATAGAAATTTTACTCCCCTGGTATACAAGCATTGGGGATTACTTATCTACATGTCAGTTTCCTCGGGCAATGCAACATGGTGAACGATGGAAGATAGTTCTAAAAAGCAAAATATTTTAACTAATCAATGGGATTTTGTATAAGATGGGACCCGAATAGATCATATGGTGATGTGTGATTGAGGAAGGAGCCTCAAGAGTACTTCAAAAAGCCCATGAGGGTCCTGCAGGAGGACACATGGGTCTGAATACAACTGCTTGGAAGGTATTGATGGTAGGGCTATGGTGGCTGACTGTATACAATGATGTGTGAGGATGGGTGACAATCTTCAATATGCGTCAGAGGGCAGGAAAACCATTGAAGAGGGACTTCATGCCACTCAACCCCTCTTAGGCACAAGAATTATTTGAATGATGGGGAATTGATTTCATGGGACCCCTTAAGGCTTGAAAATCACAAAGATGTAGGTATATCGTGGTATCCACAAAATACCTGAAGAATTAGGTTGAAGCATGTGCCCTACTAGATAATTCAAACGTAAGCACCGGACGGTTTATATATGAACAAATAATCATAAGGTACAATATACCCATCCAACTTACGAGTAAGCAAGGGGAACACTTTGTCAATCACATAATAAGGCTTCTTACGATGGAGTTTAAAATATTTCATTAATTTTCAAGCCCCTACTACCCACAGGCGAATGGTCAAGCGGAAGCATCTAACAAGGTATTGGTATCAATCATTTACAAATCTTGTGGGGTCAAAGGGGAAGACTGGGAAGAAAGGCTCCCTTCAGTGCTAAATGCATATCGTACCACATATAAAATCACTATTGGACAAACCCCATTTCAGCTAATGTATAGAGAGGAGATTATCGTTCCTATTGAACTTATGGTACAAAGTCTGAGGATAGCCATTGAGAATAGACTTGGAGACATAGAAAGATTGAAGGAGCAATTGTATAATCTCAATAAGCTCGATGAGAAATGATTGTTGGTACAATGGGCGATGGAGATAGTCCAAGGATGTAGGAAGATTTGGCATGACAAGAATCTGAAGTAGACACAGTTTGCGCCAAGGTAGTTGGTCCTTAAGTATAATGGGAATAATGAGATTAAGCCAGTAAAATTCTTTAATGGCTAGGACCCTACAAGGTTCGCAAAGTCGAGGAAAACAATGCAATCAAGTTGTGGGCACTGGATGGACAGGAGATTCCCGACACTGTAAACGGATCAAAATTGAAATTATATCATGAACATGGATAAGGAGCAGACCCAAATCATCCAAGCCAGACCTTTCATCAGGAACCTGAAACTCATACTTTAAAAAAAAAAAAGTCTAAAGAATTAATTAAAAATATTATTAAAAACAATGGAAAATACATTCGCATACACAAAAATGAGTAATTGTGTTGTTTTAAATGATATTTATTAATTTGAAATTATAAGCTGCAATATTTTTGTTTATTATTCACCAACAAATTTGACATGTGCACGATACCCTAAATTTTTGTCGTCATTTTATAAGTGATTCTCAATTGCCTTTTCCTTAATAGTTAGATCTTCTATAACAATGACATTAAAGATCTTGAGTTATGGCATAACGTGCTCACATGAATCAGATTTGACTTGTAGGTATTCAAAGAGTACCTTTTTTTATCATTGATCAATGAGCCAATTCAATGACCATTAAAACGTAGTGTATTCACTCAAATTGCAGTACCAAGTCATTTTTTGACGTGTGACCATTAAAATGCAGTGTATTCCCTCAAAAAGACATTTGAGGTTTTTGAAAAGGGGTCTAAGCTAGGTTTTTTTTCCTCTTCAAAATCTTTCCTTGCATCTTGGCAAAATCTTGCCTTGCATCTTGTTTAATTGATGACATGTAACTGATTGAATGTTTGAAGATATTAAGTTGATCACCAAAATGCAGAAGGAAAATGCAAGACACTAAATCAATTAATTGATTGTATTGTCATTGATGTCAACTTGATATAATCTAATCGGTTATAATCAAAGTTTCAAAGACTTCAGAGAATCAGAGTGATAAAGATTATGCTTTTTGTAATGCATAAAAGACAAGCATTCACATTGTGACTACAAACACCGACGGTCAGTGGATCCCAACGAATAGAGATCACTGACAGTCAAGTCATAGTGATGCTTGAGCAAGAAAACCGACTAGCAGAATCACAAGCAAACCCTACGGCCCGAAACATAGTGTAAACTGACAGAGAAGCCCGAGGAGAACTAGAGTGTTGATTGATGCTATCAGAGAGTTAAAACCAAAAATAATTGGAGTTCACAAATCAAAAAATATCTAGCTAGTTGAGCTAAATATATACTTAATTGATAGTTATCATTATTTTCATTGACAAGATAAGCCAGCGATAAGTAAATGATTTAAAGTTGATTTGTCTAGTTTTGCTTTAAATCTAATTGGTGAGAATTGTGGATCACACCAAGATCAAGAAAATAAAGAGCCTAACAACGATGATATCATTTCTATAAAGAGACAAATCAATGAATTACGAATTGGTGTGGGAAGAAAAAGAAAAGAGGATGCTAAAGAGAAATTGATGAAGAGCAACTTCATATAGTACTAATCAACAAGCTAAGGAAAGAGCTAAAGAATTCTATAGACACCGAGAAATAGAGCATAGTGTCACTGAGAAGAATCAAAGTGGAGAAAAATTATAAATAGAGTTATATTAATCATAATAGTTTTGTAAGATTACAATAGATCTAAAAATCTGCATGTTTAAGTTATATATGTGAACAGATCATACTGTTTTAGTTTAACCATTGATTCAGAAAGTCTCTTAACCGAGAGGGATTTAAAGATCCTTTCTATATTGAGATACATCTAATGGAGTATCAAAAAGTTTGTTCATGAAGATAGCATGAGATGTTGAATACCTATTGAAAGGCAAGTGAGTGTTTGACCAAGGATGGTAGCATAGAGATGCCCGATATCAAGTGACATACTAAAATTTTAAATCCTCTAACAAGGTCACACCTAATAGTGTATTTATAACCTTTAATAGGGTTGGTTCTTCACCGAGCTCACTTCAGAAGAGTGAAAATTTTGGGTTACCGGTCCCAAGTGTTTTTTTCCTTAGCAGGGTTTCCACGTTAAAAATCCATGTGTCAATGTGTTTATGAGTCATTACTTTAGTGTTTTGCATTACCCTTAACTTAACTGGATTGATCAGTATACTCTTGATAATTTTACTGTCTTTTGGTAAATTAATAGACTTCTTTTTGGTAAATATAAAGTAGAAGGTTTTACAAAGCATTCCGAGGAGTAGTAATTTGATATAAGTATTTGGAGGCATTCATCTTATAGGACTGGAGATAACTAGAGGTATAATTTTGTGGTACTAAGTTTTAAGGGTTGATTATTGAAATATTTTTGAGGCTACTAATTCACCCCCCCTCTCAATTATTACTAACAATTGGTATCAAAGCTTGTGTGCTTAGAAAGGGAGTTTAAAAACTCAAGAAAAAGACCATAAGATGAAAAGATGAGATGTGTCCAAGTTGAATAAAGACAACTTTGCATCATTTCAAATAAGAATAAGACTCCACCTATCAGGTATTGGAAATGATATTGTTTAATACTTAGATACTCAATATGTGTTGCCTACAGGACTTCATACTCTTGAGAAATTAAGAGTCAAGCATGAGCATAACTACATGATGATAGAACTTGCATCATCACTCTTCGATGCTGAGTTTAAAGATGTCAAAATCTACACCTTTGCAAAGAAAATGTGGGATAAGTTGAAGCTTGTACATGGAGGAGATGCCAATGTACCCAGAGAAAAGGAAAAAAGCCTAAGAGGGAGGTTTGATGACCTAAGGATGAAATAAGGAGAAAACATTACTTAGTATAGCTGTAGAATCAAAGAGGAAGTAAATGCTATCTGAGGAGTTGGAGGTTTACTTGAAGAGGAGACATCGGTAAGAAAAATATTAAGAACCTTATTGCATGTTTATGCTATTAGAGTTTCTACTATTCAAGAAATGAGAGAAGTTTCAAATAATACAGTTAGTCTAGATAGTCTGATTGGTAGACTAATTTCATTTGAGATGAATAACTTTGACAATAGTGTCTTACCATCTATAGAATCTGCATTCAAATCTTCTTGAAAGATAAGTAACTCAAGTCATAGACATTTTGTTAGAAATTATAGTGACAGTGACAATGAGGATCAAGGACTTGATGAAATTGAAGCACTCATGGCTAGAATATTGTAGAGAGGCAAATGCAGATACAAAGGTAAATTGCCACTTGTATGTTTCAATTGTAAAGAGGTTGGAAACTTTGTTGCAAGATGTCCAAACTGATGAAAAGATGACATAGGAAATGACAAACCTTATGAGAAGAAGTTTGACAAAAGTGAAAATAGATATTATTTGAGCAACTGACAATCTGACAAGAGAGATACCCAATACTACAAGGACAAAGGGAAGAAAGCTTGCTACCTAGCTGAGAACAGAGTTGATGACACTAACACCAAATCAGAAGAAGTCATCGAGATGGTATTTGTAGCCATGAAAGATGATTCAAATGAAGATGAAGAAATGTATGTAGAAACTGTTAGAAACACTGAGAGGGGGGGGGGGTGAATCAATGTTTATTAGTTAATTATATTTCAGCCAATTAAACATATATTAAATGTGCATTCAAAGAATCATAATACCAGAACACATAACACAAGATATGATTACAAAGAACCTTGATCAGAGGAAAACTCCGGTGGGGATTAGTACCCACAAAATATTGTACTAGGTATAATGAACCTGTTAATGTTCCTTTGCCCTGTTAGAAGCAGTCTTTACAAATTGAGAACAATGACCTGGTTAAGGGTCTAACTCTGTTAGGAGTCTTTTACAATAAACCTATTAGGGGTGGATGGCTCACTACCCAATAATATGAAGGCTACAACCCTCTAAATGTTTATATGCACTATATCAAAAATGAACTGCTATAGTGACACTGTTGTCTGATCAATTCTATGTATGCGTGGATGCTCTTACTTCTTAAAGAGCTATATCATCTTTTGACTTCATTATATAGTCCCTCTGTAACTTCTTCTTGCACAATAATTGACTTCTCTTGCACGCTGTAACATAACAATACATTACATACTTATATCTTTACAAACGAATATGCACGACCCAAAACATAACACTTAGTCTGCCTCTTTAACAAAATATACAACACTTCCAAACAAGTCAGCTCAAGCCTGTTTAAAACAAAATTAATTACATCATTACAAACTTATAACTAAAGGTGCTTAGCCTTGGCATCACAAAATAATACACGCTGATCAAAACAGTAGTCGGCTTTTGTGTTCTGTATTCTAGACTATTTCCTGGACTGCAGTGTACTAATCTATCTATATCTTTTCTGTACTAAAGTTTCGTACCTTGCACATTTGGATATAGCATGTATATACACCATAGAGTATATACCTAAGCACGCTTGATCTGGTGTGGTCTCTAACATGCGCGCTGATGTGATGATCTATGTATCTGTCTGTCTGCTTTGTATTCTTTATTTAGTCATTTTATCTTCTAAGTTATCTTTGACAGAAACTTAGTATGACTTTGTTTCCATTATTGACAACACAAAATAAGCCATGCTTCCTTAGGAAGTCAGCTTGTCAACAATCTCCCCCTTTGTCATTTATGGCAACAAAGGAATGTGGCTAAGTTACACAAAATGACTTCATTGAAAAATCACTGTATATACATATACTTAATGATATATACATAAATACTTTTCCATATATACACATTCTATACTACTCCCCCTTTGACATGAATGATAAATGTGTACAAAAAATTGTAAGTCTTCATACTTACTCCATATATACATCCGGGTACACAACTTGAAGAGACTGAATCTCTTTATGCCAGAATGCTTTCATTGCATCAATTGTTTCGAGGTGCGCACATAAAGCATATGTTAACTTCTCCATTTTCACTAGATCCAAGCAAGGAGCTTGATCATAAGTCTGCATTGTGTCATCTATTTGTTTGATGTTCTCAATAAGAACTGCTAATGAAGGTGCAAGTGCATTTCTCAATTGAGTCTGTCTAACTCTTATCTTGCTTATTTCAATCTTTGCCTTCTCAATTTTGTCCAGTTGTCCTTGGTAGATGTTATTGCATATGCTCATGTCCTGCGTGGAATTCTCAACAAATTTTCTTATGCTTTCCACCATTTCTTTAGCTTCTTTTATCTTTTTAGTGTGCTCAGAGGTGAGCTTCACTCTATGCATGTAGTTTGCTATAACTTTCTTCCCTTTTTCTACGGACTCTTTCAGTATAGACTGTCCAATCTTCAGAGAGTTCAGATCCAAGGTAAAGTTCTTCACCACTTCATTCAATCTTTCCTTCTTATACTCATATTCTACAATCTTAGTAGCTGTCTCTACTAAGCTAGTGAAGTGTGACTTGAAGTTTGTTAGTACACTATCCACATGTTCAATAGTTTGAACTTTTGCAACTTTCTTATCAGCATGAAATAACTCATTCAGAATGTTTATTGATTCAATAAAGCGTGGGTTATTCATCACATGTTTCTCCTTTTCCTTTTCCATGGCAAGGATGTTGATCTTAATGAGGTCTTCTTCTTCCCATGTATCAAAATTCGCTGAATCAGGAGTCAACCTTGACAACAATGAGGTGGATGGTGAAAAAATAGTATTCTAACTTGTTTCTACACATTCACTTTTGATATGTACCTCTTTAACTGGTGACTCATCAACTGGAGTGTCTTTCTCCTTATCCAAATCTATTGGATCAATCAAAGGAACTTCATCCTATTGTAAAGATGTATCATCAATGTTCATTTCTTCATCAACCTTGTTCATCTCATTATCAGAAGCTATCATAGATATCTTGACATTGTCAACTATTATAGTATCTTCTGTATCTTTAGTTTTCTCAGTAGTTATTGTCACTATGGGCATAGAGACCTATGGACCTGTCATGGGCACAATCTGAATTACTGGAGTTGTATCTTGTTTAGGAGGAGCTAGAGTAACTTTTACTGTAGGCACCGTTGGTGGATACATGTGTCTGTCCATAAAGACTTGTGTAAATGCCTTTTCAGTCTCCTTTCCAACATGTTCATATTCCTTGTTCATTATCTATAAAGTCCTTGTCTTGCTTCGGAGATGAGGCTTTACAAGATCTAGAAAAATAGCCTTCTCATCATGTGAACAAACAGGGAGAAGAGTATCCAGAGTTTCTTCTCTAATCTTCTAGTCTTCCTCAATAGCATGTCTTTTCATAATTTCCAATACATTCCATAAGTCATCTGGTATCACTATCTTCAGTTCAAGAACTGATTTCTTAAACTTGATCATATGAGATAAGACCATGTAATGTATCTCTGTCTTATCAACTTCTTTATATTTGTTATAGACCTTTAAAAGTGTATCCAATATTCCTTCATTTATAATCCTATTCTTCAATATGTTCAAGCTTGGTCTGAAACCTACCTTAGGAGGTGCTTGTGTAGTCTTTGTAGTGCTCCTTGTGGTTCTTGAAGATGGATGACCTATAGCAGATTACTTCCTTCCTCTAGGTTTTTTGCTAGGAGCAGAAGATGGAGATGTATCCAAGTTAATGGTGGTAGTAGGCGTAGATGTACTTTCCTCATTTTTCTTCTGTTTCTTCTTCTGAGATTCATCAGTCTTCTCAATCTTAACTTTAGCAAATTTGGATTCTTTTTCCATATTAAAATCTTCTCAAGTGACTCCATGAGCTTTTAGTATGTTAGATGTGGTTCTGGATGCTTTCCTTTTATTAACAAAAAGTTTTAGTTCAATGTCCACTTCATCAGTCTTTTCTCTGTATGTTCCCCACCTAGGTTCATTAGGGTCTTTAGGTGCTGATAATAAGACCTGCGCATATCCCTCTAGCACATGGTCTTCAACTTCATATCCTAGTGGATGAATCCACTTAGTTCTAGGCTCAACAAACTCCATGCATGTGCAATCTATTTCTACCATAAAAAAAATAGTATCCCTATACTTGTCAACTATCTTCTCAGATAGTCTGACCCTGCTTTGCATTTTAACCCTGAATATCTTTATATCCATGTCCATTTTATCTCTTGCACTGCTCTCTAAGGTGGCCTTAAGAGATATTTGTGTCA
>MU226205.1:274601-304353 GCA_018584345.1 Thuja plicata
TATATACACATATACATGCATATATACACATATTTACAAACAATATATATTAAAAAACATTAAAATACATATATACAAACAATATATATTATAAAACAATAAAATATGGAAATTAGAAACGTGAAAACCTGATGTATTGACGTTTGATGAAACGGAAGCCCGCAGCCACTGTTACTTTCAACCCAGCCGAAACAGTCACAATGACTGTTTCGGTGGGTTTATTCCGCTAAACTAACCTAGTTACTTTTGATCGAAAGTAACTAGGTTACTTTCGATCGAAAGTACCTAGTTTAGGTACTTTCAATCGAAAGTTAGTCTATTTCGATCGAAAGTAATTAGCATTTTCGATCGAAACAAATAAAGTTGTTTTAGTGGGTCACGCTTTTCAGGATGAATTCCTTCCTCCCAAAAAGTGTAACCCACTATTGTGGTATCACCCCTCTGTAACTTCTTCTTGCACAATAATCAACTTCTCTTGCACGCTGTAACATAACAATACATTACATACTTATATCTTTACAAATGAATAGGCGTGACCCAAAACATAACACTTAGTCGGCCTACAACATATACAACACTTCCGAACAAGTCAACTCAAGCGTGTTTACAACAAAATTAATTACATCATTATAAACTTATAACTAAAGGTGCTTAGCCTTAGCATCACAAAATAATACATGCTGATGAAAACAGTAGTCGGCTTCTGTGTTTTGTATTCTGGACTGTTTCCTAGATTGCAGTGTACTAATCTGTCTGTATCCTTTTCATATTGAAGTTTCATAACTTGTGCATTTGGATATAGCATGTATATACACCATAGAGTATATACCTAAGCACACTTGATCTGGTGTGGTCTCTAACATGCGCGCTGATGTGCTGATCTCTGTATCTATCTGTCTGCTCTGTATTCTTTATTTAGTCATTTTATCTTCTAAGTTATCTTTGATAGAAACTTAGTATGACTTTGTTGCCATTATTGACAACAAAAAATAAGCCATGCTTCCTCAGGAAGTCAACTTGACAACATAAACTACACTCATATCTAAATTTAGTAAAAATGATGTCAGGATCATATATAGTGGCTACACTCATCATATGACCCATGATAAAAAAAGTTTGAGACTTTTGAATACTATAATGGTGGTTCAGTGAGAATGGGAAATGATACACCTTGTCTAGTTGAAGATAAATGAACCATAATGTTGAATAACCTGATTAAATGTGAAAATTCTTACTGGATTTAAGGACTAAATTACAATTTGTTAAGTGTTTCTCAGTTGAACAATTTAGGTCACAAAGTAGCATTTGAAAATAAGAAGGCAAAGATTTTCAATGAATCAGGAAGGTTGGTTGGTACCGGTGAGCAGACAAAAGCTAACCTTTTCTATCTTGATGACACTAATACCACTTGTTTGATGGATAGAAATGAAGACATGGTTGTGACACAAAATATTGTGTCATGTGAACTTTGACAACATGATAAAGATAAACAAAAAAAATAATTTTAGAGGCTTATCGACAATGACTAAGCTCGAGCATATCATGTGCAAGAATTGTCAAAAAGGTAAGATGACAAACTCTAGTTTCAAGTGAAAAACCCATACATCTACTACAATTCTAGAATTAGTCCATACATATCTATGTGGACCAATAAGGACAAAGGGCTACTATGGAGATAGGTATTTCATTCTCTTTATTGATGATTTCTCTAGAATGATGACAATCATGTTTTTAAAAGATAAATCAAAAGCATTTAAGATGTTTAAATGGTATAAGAAATGGTAGAAAAACAAAGTGAAAATAAATTGAAATGCTTATGGTCAGATAGAGGAGGGGAATTTACTTTAGAAGAATTCAATGAATATTGCAATGAGCATGGAATTAAAAGATAGGTTTCTGCACCAAGGACACCACAACAAAATGGAATTGATGAGAGGAGAAATAGATCAATTATTGACTGTGCAAGAATATTGATGATTGAAAAAAGAATCACTCAACCTTTTTGGAGAGAAGCTGTTAGTATTTCTATCTATACACTAAACATAGTACAATTTAAGGACACAAAGAAGACACCATATGAGCTTTCATATGGTCATACACCCAATGTAAGTTACTTTAGAATCTTTGGTAGTCAATGTTATATATTGAAGTATGATATAAATGGAAAAATTGACTGCAAAAGTGAAGAAGGTATCTTCCTAGGGTATTCAACCAAAAGAAAGGCTTATAAATGTCTTAACAAGTCATCTAACAAAATCATTGAAAGTGAAAATAGATGAATTTGCAGAAAAGAATGATGAATTATAACTGATTGAATGTTTGAAGATGTTAAGTTGATGATCACAGAGATACAAAAAGTTAATGCAAGACATTAAATCAGTTAATGTATTGTATTATCATTGATGTTAACTTGATATAATCTGTATGGTCATGTACATACTGCTAAATAATTCAAAGAACTAATGAATCAAAGGCTATGTTATCAGTAATGCATAAAGTTAAGTATTCACAAAGTGACTATATACACCGACGGAGTGCACACCAATAGATAGAGTAATCCAATGAGAGAAAAGTCACAGTGTTACCCGATGAGAAAAATCACAACATTAACAAAAAGAAAAGTCACAGTGTTACTCAAAAAGCAAAGTCACAATGTAACTCGACAGACATAATTACAGTGTTGCATGACGGACGAAGATACCGAAGACAACTAAAGTCACATCGATGGAACAGTCAGTTGTCACCGACAACTAACTGAAGTATTGACCGACAGAACAAAGAGTTTAGAAATGACAAAATGATTAGCTATCAAGAGCTAAATATAAACTTAATTAGGTACTTATCATCATTTTAATCAAAAAGATAAAGCTGGAGATAAGTAAAGGATTTAAAGCTGCTTTGTCTGATTGGCAAGAAGATCTCTACGAGTTAAATTAGGAGTTTTTCTTTAAATCTAATTGGAAAGAATTATGGATCACGCCAGGATCAAGAAAGCCAACAAATGCTAAAATCATGTCTATATAAGAGACAAGCCTATTCAATGTGAATATGGGGAGCGACAAGAGAATAGATGTTGAAGAGATTCTGAAGGAGAAGAAAGTATTCATTCAGACCTAATCAATCAAGCTAAGAAAAGAGCTAAATTTTGCAGACACTAACGAATAGTGATACAATATCATAGAGAAGAACAATGTGGAGCAAAGGTATTAAATTGATAACATTGATCATAAAGGTAATGCACTTACAATAGATCTAAAAATCTGTAATTCAAGTTGTATACGTGAACATATTAATTTACTGTTTCATTTTAACCATTGAAGCATCAAGTCTCTTAACCGAGTAGGACTTAAAAGTCTTTTCTAATTAAGATACATCCCAAGGAGTATCAAAATATTTTATCATACAAAGTAGCATTGGATATGCCTGATATCTATTGATAGGACAAGTGAGTGTTTGATCAAGGATGGTAGCATTAGATGCCAAATACTAAGTGACAAACTATTCATTTAAATCCTCTAACAAAGTCACACTTAACAGTGTGTTTGTAACCTTTAATAGGGTTAGCTCTTAACTGAGATCACTTCAGAAGAGTGAAAATTTGGGTTACTAGTCCCAGTGGTTTTTCCCTTAATAGGGTTTCCATGTTAAAAATCCATGTGTCATGTGTTTATGAGTCCTTACTTTATTGTTTTGCATTTCACATAAGTAAATCTGGATTGATCGGTATACACTAGTTATTTACTATATTTTTGTAAATAGAAAGATTGCTTATTGATAAACATACAATAGAAGGTTTTACAAAGCATTCCGACAAGTAGTAATTTGATATAAGTATTTCAAGGCAATATTCTTGTAGGAATAAATATAACTAGAGGCTTATAAATGTGGTAATAAGTTTTAAGGGTTGATTTGAGGATTAATTTTTGAGGTCACTGATTCATCCCCCCTCTAATTTATTCTAACAATTAGTATTAGAGCTTGTGTGCTTAGAAGGAAGGTTTCAAGACCGAAGTTAAAGATCACAAGATGAACAGGCGAGATGTGCCCAAGTTTAACAAAGACAAATTTGTGTCGTGGAAATGTAGGATAAGACTCCACTTATCAGGTATTGGAAATGATGTTCTTCAATACTTAGATACTAAATATGTGTTGCCCACTGGAGTAGTCACAGTTGAAAAAATGAGAGAGAAGCATGAGAACAACTTCATGATAATAGAGCTTGCTTCCTCACTCTCTGATGCTAAATTTAAAGATGTCAAAGCATACAGAACTGCAAAGCAGAAGTGGGATAAATTGAAGCTTGTACATGGTGGTGATAAAAATGTTCTAAGAGCCAAGGAACAAAGTCTTAGAGGAAAGTTTGATGATCTCAAAATGAAAGAAGGTGAAAACATCACACAATACAACACAAGAATCAAAGAGGTAGTCAATTCTATCCAAGGAGTTAGAGGTGTACTAGAAGAATAGATAGTGGTAAGTAAAATTCTAAGAACCTTACTGCCTACTTATGCTATTAGAGTATCTGCCATACAAGAAATGAGAGTAGTAGAAAATAACAATGTTACTCTAGATAGTTTGATTGGAAGACTGATTTCATTTGAGATGAATAACTTTGATAATAGTTCTTACCAAACATAGATTCTGCATTCAAATCTTATTTGAGAATAAGTAAATCAAGTCATAAACACACTATGAGAAAATACAGTGATAGTGAAAGTGAAGACGAAAATCTTGATGAAATTGAAGCACTTATGGATAGAAGAATGTAGAGAGGAAAAGGTAAATACAAAGGTAAATTACCACTTGTATATTTTAATTGTAAAGAGATTGGACACTTTGCTACAAGATATTCTAACAGGAGAAAAGATGACAGAGGTAATGACAGATCATTTGAAAAGAAGTTTGACAGAGTTGATAATCGAGATTACATAAGAAACTGACAATCAGAAAGAAGAGATACCTGAGACTAAAAGGACAAAGGAAAGAAGGCCATTTACCTAGCTACATGCAAAGATAGAGATACTGACACCGAATCTGATGAAGTCATTGAGATGGTGTTTGTGGCAGTAAAAGATGATTTAGATGAAGATGAAGAAAGGTATGTAGAAACTGCACTCATATCTAAAGTTAGTAAAAATGATGTCTGGATCATAGATAGTGGCTGCACTCACCATATGACCGGTGACAAACAAAAGTTTGAAAGTTTTGAATACTATAATGGTGGTTTAGTAAGAATGGATAATGAGACACCTTGTCTAGTTGAAGGTAAAGGAACTATAATATTGAATAACCTGATAAAATGTGAAAATTCTTATTGGGTGAAAGGATTGAATTATAATTTATTGAGTGTTTCTCAAGTGAATAATTCAGGTCACAGAGTAGCATTTGAAAATAAGAAGGCAAAGATCTTCAATGAATTAGGAAAGCTGATTGGTACCGGTGAGCAAAAAAAAGGTAAATTATTCTATCTGAATGATATTGATACCACTTGCTTAATGACTATAAAAGAAGACATATGGTTGTGGCATAAAAGATTGTGTCATGTAAACTTTGACAACATGATAAAGATAAGTAGAAAGAGAAATGTAAGAGGCTTACCGACAATGACTAAGCCCAACAATATCATGTGCAAAAATTGTTAAAAAGGTAAGATGACGAAATTTGGTTTCAAAATAAAAACCCATACATCTAATGCCATTCTAGAATTAGTCCATACTGATCTATGTGGACCCATGAGGACAAAAAGTTACTATGGTGATAGATATTTTATTCTCTTTGTTGATGATTAATATGGAATGATGACAGTTATATTTCTAAAAGATAAATCAAAATCATTCAAGATGTTTAAATGGTACAAAGAAATCGTAGAAAAACAAAGTGGTAAGGAATTAAAATGCTTAAGATCAGATAGAGGGGGGGATTTATTTCAGATGAATTTACTGACTTTTGCAATGAGCATGGTATCAAAAAATAGGTCTCTGCACTGAGTACACCACAACAAAATGGAATTGCTGAAACAAGAAACAGATCCATAGTTGATTGTGCAAGGACACTGATGATAGAGAAAATCATCACCCAAATCTTCTAGAGGGAAGTTCTCAGTACTATTTTTTATACATTAAACATAGTACAATTGAAGAAAGACACCAAGAATACACCCTATGAGCTATGGTATGGTTACACATCCAATGTAAGTTACTTCAAGATCTTTGGTAGTCAATGTTATATCTTAAAAGATAATAGAAATGGAAAGCTTGACTACAAAAGTGATGAAGGTATCTTTCTAGGGTATTCCACCAAAAGAAAGGCTTATAAATGTCTCAATAAAGCCTCTAAGAAAATTGTTGAAAGTGCAAATGTAAAGATAGATGAATTTGTAGAGAAGAATGAAAAGGAAAGCACAAAAGAACCAGACAACCACAATAGGTTTGTTTACAATGAAGAACCTAAAACTCTTCCTGAGAAACAATGTGTAGCTCCTGAGTAATAGATTATTGCACTCGAGCATTAGGCTGCAAATATCAAAAATCAGGATATTGCTCAAAATGATGTACCAAGCAATGGAGATCAGAATGAAGGACAAAATAATGATCAAGATGATAGAAAAATTACTCAACCTGTACTTTCTAGATATGTCAAAAGGAACCATACACAAAAAAATATCATAGGAGACAAGAAGGTTGGTATGAGAACCAAAATTAAGTCTCTAAGCACAAGATGTCTAATTTGTGATTTTGAGCAAAAATATGTCAATGCTGCACTTGATAATGAAGAATGGATTAGTGCTATGAATGAAGAAATTGAGAAGATTAAGAAAAACAAGACATGGACACTTTTACTAAGACCAGATGACAAGAATGTCATTGGAACAAAATGGATTTTCAGAAATAAGCTGAATGAGAATGGAGAAGTCACTAGAAACAAAGCAAGAATAGTATGCAAGGGGTATGCATAAGAAGAAGGGATTGACTATGGAGAAACCTTTTCATATGTTTCTAGGCTAGGAGTGAGAATATTACTTGCTTATGTTGCATGTAAAGGATTCAAGGTATACCAAATGGATGTCAAGTTTGCATTCCTGAATGGAACACTTGAGGAAGAGGTATATATTGAACAACTAGAAGGGTTTGTTGATCCAGACAAGAGGAACATGGAATGTAGACTACACAAAGCCTTGTATGGATTGAAACAAGCACCAAGATCCTGGTGTGAAAGGCTTCATTCCTATCTCATAAGTATTAAATTTGTAAGAACTAGTAAAAACAATAATCTTTATTTGAAGGAAGATACTGATGCTAACATTTTGATTGCTGAAATATTTGTTAATGACATCATATTTAGAGGCAATGATATGCTATGCAAATAATTTGCAAATGAAATGAGTAAAGAGTTTGAGATGTCTATGTTTGGAGAGATCAGGTTCTTTCTTGGTCTATAGATCATGCAACAAGATGAAGGTATTTTTATTACACAATCCAAATGCATTAATGAAGTGCTGAAAATATTCAAGATGGAAGATTTCAAAATAGTTGGAACACCGATGGAAACTAGATGTAAGTTGATAAAGGAGGACAAGTCACTTGAGGTAAATCAGACTTTGTACAGATCTATGATTGGAAAACTCATTTATGTTGTACATACTAGACCAAATATTGTATATGTAGTAGGAATAGTAGCAAGATTTTCTGCTAATCCAAGGGAATCACATATGATTGTTGTGAAAATAATCCTAAGATATCTGAAGAATACCAAGGAATATGACATATGGTATAGAAGAGAAGGAAAATTTGAACTTAAGGTCTTTATCGACGCTGATTAGGCTGGAAACATTGATCACCGAAAGAGAACAACTAGAGGAGAATTCATTATGGGTGATAGACTTGTCACATGGATCAACAAAAAACAATGATGCATCTCTCAGTCTACTACAGAAGCAGAGTATGTAGCTGCTACTGCAAATTTCTCAAATATTGTATGGATCAAATAGTTACTGGAAGGTATGCATATGAAAATTCTTGAACCAGTAATTATCTATTGTGATAATACAAGTGCAATAAACATCTCCAAGAATCTAGTCATGCATGCTAAGACAAAGCATATTGCCATCAAGTATCATTATTTGAGAGAAAAAGTTTAAGAAAAGGAGGTGATACTTGAGTATGTACAATCAAAAGAACAATTAGCTGATATCTTCACCAAGCCATTGCCCAAGGATACATTTGAGTATTTGAAAAAAAGACTAGGCGTCAGACCCTTGTCTACTGGTTAGTAAGATGAATAGAAAGCTACATCAGCCTACATATTATCAGAATATCATTCATGTTGATGCAAGAAAAGAGATGGACTTTATAGATACATCTATACACAACAAGGTATTTATCTACTCCAAGCACTAGAGTTATTGTATTGCTGATGGATTGGGAAATTCAAGGAGTATATTATGGACAGAATGGATTGTTTGGCATTGCTGTCAAATATTTGTTTGGAATTGCTATCAAAGGGAGAGATTATATCCATTATCACATTAGGGATAGATTATATCCTCCACATTATCCAAGGGAGAGATGTAACCAAAAAGAGAGAGAGTATATACAAAGGGAGAGATTGCTAACAAGAAGAGAAAAGAGACATCAAAAGAAAACAATAGTCAAAGGGAGAGAGTTTGACACAAGAAGAGAACACATCACATCAGAAGAAGAAAAATTATGCATCTATCCAGTAAATAGATTGAAGACATAAAAAAAGTTGCAAGAATAAAATCTAAGCTATGTAAGCTTACCAAGGACCAGATATTTGTATCAGTTATAGTACATAAGATTGGTAGTTTGATGAACTTCAACTAGTATATTTCATATTGTATTAGTGATAATATAATGTGATAATATAGTGTGTTTCCATGAATGCCAAAGGGAGATATTGATGAACTATAACTGATTAAATGTTTGAAGATGTTAAGTTGATGATCACATAGATACATAAAGTTAATGCAAGACATTAAATCAATTCATGTATTGTATTGTCATTGATGTCAACTTGATATAATTTGTATGGTCATGTACATATTGCTAAAGACTTCAAAGAACTGATGAATCAAAGGCTAGGCTATCAGTAATGCATAAAAGTTAAGTATTCACAAAGTGACTATATACATCGATAGAGTCTACACCGATGGACAAAGTAATCCAACAAGAGAAAAAATAACAGTGTTACCCAATGAGAAAAAGAATAGCATTACCAACAAGAAAAGTCACAGTGTTACCTAACGAACAAAGTCACAGTGTAACCTAATGGAAAAAATTATAGTGTTTCCTAATAGACAAAGATCCCGAAGACAACTGAATTCACACCGATGAAACACTCAGTTGTCACCAACGACTAACTAAAGTATTGACCAATAGAACAAAGAGTTCATAAATGACAAAATGCTTAGCGGTCAAGAACTAAATATAGATTTAACTAGGTACTTATCATTGTTTTAATCGACAAGATAAAAATGGAGACACGTAAAGGATTTAAATATACTTTGTCCAGTTGGCAAGAAGATCTCTGAAAGATAAATCAAGAGTTTTTATTTAAATTTAATTGGCGAGAATTGTGGATCATGACAAGATCAAGAAAGTCAAAAAATGGTGAAATCATGTCTATATAAGAGACAAGCTTATTTAATGTGAATAAGGAGAGTGACAAGAGAATAGATGTTGAAGAGATTCTGAAGGAGAAGAAAATATTCATTCAGACCTGATTAATCAAGCTGAGGAAAGAGCTAAATTCTGCAGACATCGACGAATAGTGATACAATATCACATAGCAGAACAATGTGGAGCAAAGGTATTGAACTAATAATATTGATCAGAAAGGTAATGCACTTATAATAGATCTGAAAATCTACAATTCAAGTTGTATATATATAAATAGATCAGTTTACTATTTTAGTTTAGCCATTGAAGCATCAAGTCTCTTAACCGAGAAAGACTTAAAAGTCTTTTCTAATTGAGATACATACCAAGGAGTATCAAAAATTTTGATCATACAAAGTAGCATTGGATATGCCCGATACCTATTGATAGGCCAAGTGAGTGTTTGATCAAGGATGATAGCATTAGATGCCATATACTAACTGACAAACTATTCATTTAAATCCTCTAACAAGGTCACACCTAATAGTGTGTTTGTAACCATTAACAGGGTTGGCTCTTAACCAAGCTCACTTCAGAAGAGTAAAAATTTGGGTTACCAATCCTAGTGGTTTTTTCCTTAATAGGGTTTCTTGTTAGTAATAACTGAGAGGGGGGGGGGGGGGGGGANGGGGGGGGGGGGGGGGGGTGAATCAGTGGCCTCAAAAATTTATCCTTCAAACTTAACCACCAATCTATGAACTTTAGATTATTATGTCCCTACAATATGCATGCCATGAAATACTACTAAAGATTAACTGTCTATCAGTTTTCTCTGTCAATCCTTATTCTTTCTTAATTACTGATAAGCAGTATAACTATTTATCAAAACTTAGTAAATAAGCAGAGTGTACCGATCAATCCAGAGTTAGCTATGTAAGATGCAAGATAGTAAAGAAATGAATCATACACACATAACACATAAATTTTTAACGTGGAAACCCTGTTAAGGGAAAAACCACTGGGACCGGTACCCCAAATTTTTACTCTTCTAAAGTGAGCCCTGTTAGGAGCCAACCCTGTTAAAGGTTACAAACACACTGTTAAGTGTGACCTTTTTAGAGGATTTTATACATAGAGGTTGTCACTTAGTATAAGGAATCTATTTCTACCATCCTTTAATCAGCCTCCTTAGACTGTCAATAGGTATCGGGTAAGTCCAATGCTACTCTTAGGAATCAACCTTTTTGGCATTCCTTGAGATGTACCTCAATATATCGAAGACTGTTAACTCCTGCTCGGTTAAGAGACTTGATGCTTCAATGGTTAAAATGAAACACTATGACCTATTCTTATTACAACTTTGAATTGCATATTTTCAGATCTATTTAAGTACATTACCTCTCTGACCAATGTATCAATTAATCCTTGTGCTCCATACTTTCTGCTCTATGATATTGTTCTCACTATTTGTCGGTGTCTGCAGAATTCCTTAGCTCTTCCTTCAGCTTGTTTGATCAGGACTGCATGAAGTTGTTCTTCTTTAGTTTCTCTTCAGCATCCTCTTTTTATTCACTCCCCTTAATCACATTCATAAATGAATTAAGCTTGTCTCTTATATAGACATAATATTCATTGTTTCTTGATTCTTGATTCTTGGTGTGAAAAACAATCCAGTCAATTAGATTTAAAGTATAACTCCTAATTTGTCTCATAGATATATTCTTTCCAAATATACAAATCATCTTTAAATCAATCACTTATCTCTGGTCAAATAAAACAAATTAGACAACCAGTTAAGTCTATTTTTAGATCTATCAGCTAGATATTTTGTCATTTTCTAAACTTTCTGTTCTGTCGGTCACCATTGCAATTAGTTGTCGGTGACAACTGACAATTTTGTCAGTGAGACTCCACTTAGCTTTGTGATATCCATCCGTCGGGCATCATTGGAATTTTACTCTTTGGGAAACACTGTCTTTAGCTTGTTGGGAAACCTTCAGACTTTTCTCGTAGGGCATCTTGTGGTTTTGCTTTGTCAGCAACACTATATTTCTGATCGTTGGGTATCTATTACCCAAATTTTCTTCATCTGGTAAAATTGGCTACAGGTGGAGTAAAATGAGGCTCCCATGAGGGTTGAGCCCAGCCTGTGGAAAAGACCTTAAATTTTTTGGTCTTGGTCCTGTCCTCTGCATATCTTTTTAGTTCCCTTTTATTTCCTTGTCTATGCAAAATAACCTAAGTATGAAAATCCTAAGTGTTTCATAGTAAAACCCTAACCCGACCATTTCTCATTCTATTCCCTCATTGCCTTTTTGGGTCACTTAAGTTCCTTGAAAATTCTATGTGAGTTTAGCATTACCTTTGGTCTCTAAGTCGCGTAAGGAAAAAAATGTATTCTATTTTATCCGGTGACCCCGAGATTTTCTTTAGTTGCATAGTCTCACAGCATGACCCAAGGTTAATAAAGTGTCATGAGATCCTATGACTAAAGTGTTTTCTCAACCCACTGATGTAACTTGAGTAATAGCAAGGTAGGGTTAAGTCCTTTTCAGTCGGGAGGTCTCGTGATAAACTTTAGGGTTAGAAATCTTTATGAGACTTTGAGATTACTCAGTCGTTGAGTCTCCAAATTCTCCATGGTTAGAAATGGGTTGAGTTAAGGTCAGTGTTGATGTAAGTGATAGAGGTGACAAGGAAATAGTAAACAAATAATAGGGGGATGTGTGTCTTGATGGGCCCATGTTTTATACTCCTTCAGTCTCCAAGTCTTGTAACCACGACAATATATTCCATTTTATTTTGCGGTTACAATATTACCTTTGTTGCTAGGTCTCTGAAAGGATGCAGAGTTAATGAAAAGGTAAGGAGATTGTGAGACTGCATTGTTGCTGAGTCTCGTGATGCAACTAAGGTTAAACAAAATAGTTGGGAGATTTAGTGACAAGGAGGAAAAGGTGACCTAAGATTATAATGCGGAGCCTAGGTAGAGTAAGTTATCTGTGGCTATGTTTTAAAATAAAATCAGATTTTGATCTCAGCCGTGGATGTAGATATCTGTGCCAGCTGTGACCGTTGTCATGCAAATATTTAAAAATTCAAATATCTTTGCAGATAAGATTTAAATGGTTATGAGAAAGCCAATTGGCAGAGGATTAGATGGATAAGAGATGACCTTTCAGAGGGGTAGGGGTTGAGTAAACTTTTTTGAAGGGGCAATCTAATTTCTGGAAATATTCTCTGCAAATAGTATGGCCAAATTGACCCAAGCTGGGTTTCCTAATTAAGACCTCATTCCATGTATTTCAATTGGTCTTCTTTCATATAAGATACATTGACCTTTTTTAGAGATTTTCATTTATAAGAAGCTACTTTTCAAAGATAGATCTGATCTTCAATAGATAATTCTAGAATTTCCTCTGATGGATGGGATAGTGAGGGTTTCTGTTATTCAAAGAAAACATATTATAATATAACCCTAATCATTTTTTGGACTCCAAGCCTGTTTGCTAGGGAGTTTATATATCAGTTTTAAGAACTTTAGAGCTTAGAGTTTTCCTGGCTTAAAATTTATCTGTGGCATCCTTTCTACCCTCTGATTTCTATAGTTTGTAATCTTTCATTGATATTCAGATATTGCAAAAGCTTTTTGTGACATCTTTTCTATCCCTAGGCTTTCTTGTCTAAATTTCTCTTACTAGATTAGAATATATTGAATGATTTTTAGAGAAATATTGGAACCCCTGAGCCCTCTTTATTTTTGCAATAGTGTGTACTACTATGGATGATTTGATTAGATGAGTTTGTGGATATTCTATAGTCCCCTATCATTTTGTCTCATTCCTGTGCCGAATTGCAAAAGTGGATGTTTGTTTGCAGGTCATAGTCTATGTCTATTTATAGTGAATATGCTATTGTTTATGAAATTAATTCTTTCCCTAAATAGCCTCTGTTTATCTCAGTCATCTCTATGAAATATTTATGCAATCCTATCTAGGAAGTTGTGTTCTATTTGTTCCAAGGTTTGATGCTGACATTACTCAATGTGTTATGATTCAAGTTACCTTCAGTATATCACCTAGTAGGATAATTTTCTTTCAGTTATTTCCCTTTCATGCATTCCTTCTATCCCTTTTCCCTGAAGAATTTACTTTCATGTTAAGATGTAAATTTGGGTGACATATTAAGAGAAACCAGCCTAGAATTCAGAGGTCTCATCTCGGTTAGCAAAAGGTCCCACAACCTTGAGATGATTCCCATGTTACACTAGATTACCAAGACTACGAGAGCTTGGGTAAGGGTACAAATATAGGTGTCTAATAGTTCTAGCATGCTCGGTGGGATATGAGATAAAAGAAATAAGTTCATTTATCTAAGAGCATATTGCTTTTCAGGATCAAATACAGACCAGGAGGTGGTCATTTTCAGCATACCCCACCTTGTCTACCATATAATAGTTTTGGCATGCCCAGTGAGACTCCATAAAGAATTTTATCTTTCAAGTCATGCTATCACTGATATGATCATGAAATGATATAAGCCTAGAAGAGGTCATTCTGCTGCATATCTAGCGACTCCAAAGGTCTACTGGTTTCAAAGATCAAAGTGTTGGTATGTTCCAAGTTTTAACACATTTTAAAATTCCAGCTAACTGTATGAGTAGACATGTCAAGTTACTATGGACAAGTAGGTTACTCTCCTTCTTGTTATGATAATAGCATTCAGTGGGCTAGTCATCAGCAGTATCAAAGCCCTCCAAGGCCTAATTTTTCTCCAAGCTTCCATACTATACAAGGCCATCAATATATCCAACATGCCCCAGATGATTATGCTCTTGTAAGAGATTATGAGAAAGCCCTCCAAAGAGAAAACCTATGGGCACTAAAGGCACAATAAGAGATGTTAATGCATAGGCAGTTGTCTCACCATGCTTACCTACCACCCCCCCCTTTCTCAGCCCATTGGGTAGCAGCCTCATATCTCATAATTTATGAGAGAACAAGGAAAGATAAAAGCTAAAGCGCTTGACATGATCAAGCAAATATCTGAGATAACGAATTCACAACAAGATATATAAACTCAAGCCTATGAGTAGAAAGATATGGAAAATCATGGCTATTTTCAAGGGTCAACCCCCTACCATGAAGCAATAACCTTGCAAGCATATATCCCTAAGATTGGGATGCTTCATGGGAAGCAATTTGAAGAAGAGCTCAATTTCCAAGCTGAAGTTATGTCAGCAAAGTTGAAAGCTCAAATTTCTGAAAGGGAGCCCTTGGGCCTGAGATTCCAAATTGGAGGTATCATTTTCTCTCAATGCCTATGCATGAGGAACCTACAAGGCATTCATTTCCAAGCTTCAAGAGTCATCTTGGAGCACAAAAGCCAACATAGCACTTGCAGCCACCTCTGGAACATCAACAACCTAAGGAGGTGGTTGCAACAAGGGTGGAGCAACACCAAAGCAGTGTAGGCTTTGAATTACCAAGAATCAAAGTAGATATGCCTTCTAGGTCTTCCCTTAAGCCCCTCCAACTGCATATTCCAATTTTTAAGGAAAAAGCTCCTGCTCAAGAACCTATGATTGAAGGTCAGTCCACTAATCAGTCAAGGCAGTTTGTCCAAGGAGATGATTCATCCCAAGAAACCTCTATTGTCTCTTAGGGTGATGAACCTCTATGGAAATGGCCATCTCTTCCTCCTAGTTGTAAAATGCCAAGCCTTTGCAAGGGTACTAACCTAGTATTAGGGAAAGAGCTTGTGATAGATGAGCTTCTTTATGATGATGCAAGGGAGATATGTTCAGAGACTTCAGAGCTCAAGTAAGGACTATGATGAACTTGGACACTAGGTTGAGAAGGTGGAGATGGATATTCAAGCTTATATCTTAGTGAACCTATTTGAGGAACTTCCCATCTTTGTTTGTGAGGAAGTAGAGACTATGTCATTTGTTATGACAAAATATCAGTCAGGGAAAAAGGTGCAACATCAATAGATGGTGGATATCAAAGAAGATGATATGACCTTGATGGATGAGCTACCTAATTTCATTGAGAAAGATGATGAATTTATTTCCATAACTACCCCTGCAACTTTGCGGCAGTAAAATGAGAACATTGGCAAAGGCTTTGAAGAGTGATTTTTCAGAGATCATAGGAATTTTTTGTGAAGGGATGAATGATAAACCCTTATTCCTTGGAGTGGGAGTTCAGAGTTGTGTGCCTATTGTGGAAGATCCAATTTTGGATTATTCTCTTTCAGGGAATTTTCCACCTAAGAAAAATTTGGAGCCAATTTCAGATCTTTAGGATCTTGACAACTTTGATGAGCTTTTGGCCAGTTTGAAGGAAGAAGATGACAACTTTTTGACCATTAAAGAGGAGGTGACATGGATTTCCATAGTGAAAGAGGACAATCATGAAAAGAGGGAAGATGCCAGTGAGAAGGTTTCTACCTTGAAAATCTCAAGGGGCTGCCCTATCAGATACCTAACCCAAATGGAGTTTATTGAGGTACCTTCACATGGTCAGATCGAGGTAAGTGAATCTGATCTCATTTTTGTAGAGGCAGCTTATCATTGTTTGACAAATCTATACATGCATCATGTACTTGTAGTTGTCCTTATGCATGTACTACAAAATGTTTTATTCAAAAAAGGGAGCTACTTTAGCAGTCTAGTGAATGGTTTTGTTTAACCAAGTTTTTTTCACTGGTTAGCTTAGGGTAGATTAGATTTCCTTCTTTCTTTCAAAGATTTCTAGTCTAACTTACCAGCTTTTCAAGAAGGTCCCATGTACATAATTTTTGCTTTAGATGTATTTTCTCTGTCAGAGAAAGGTTTTGTTTGCAGAAATGATTGCATGCCCAATGGAATGTTTCAGAGGCTACTAGTTCTCAATGTCTAGTAGGTAGACATCCCACATAAATTGCCAAGAATGTTACCCAAATTTTCCTCATCTGGTAAAATTGGCTATAGGTGGAGTAAAATGAGGCTCCCACGAGGGTTGAGCCCAGCCTATGGAAAAGACCTTAAATTTTCTGGTCTTGGTTGTGTCCTCTGCATATCTTTTCAGTTTCCTATTTTTGCCTTGTCTATGCAAAAAAACCTAAGTATGAAAATCCTAAGCGTTTTATAGTAAAACCCTAACCCGACCATTTCTCATTCTATTCTCTCATTACCTTTTCAGGTCACTTAAGTTCCTTGAAAATTCCAGGTGTGCATTTAGCATTACCTTTGGTCTCTAAGTCCCGTAAGGAAAAAAACATATTCTAATTTACCCGGCGACCCTGAGATTTCCTTTAGTCACGTAGTCTCCCAGCATGAACTGAGGTTAATAAAGTGTCATGAGATCACGTGACTAAAGTGTTTTCTCAACCCATGGGTGCAACTTGAGTAAAAGAAAGGTAGGGTTAAGTCCTTTTCAGTGAGGAGGTCTTGTGATAAACTTCAGGGTTAGAAATCTTTATGAGACTTCGAGATTACTCAGTCGTTGAGTCTCCAAATTCTCCATGGTTAGGAATGGGTTGAGCTAAGGTCAGTGCTGATGTAAGTGACAGAGGTGACAAGGCAATGGTAAACAAATAACAAGGCGATGCATGTCTTGATGGGCCTGTGTTTTATACTCCTTCAGTCTCCAAGTCTCGTAACCACGACATGATATTCCATTTTATTTGGTGGTTATGAGATTGCCTATATTGCTAGGTCTCCAAAAGTATGTAGAGTTAATCAAAAGGTAAGGAGATTGTGAGACTGCATTGTCGCTGAGTCTCATGATGCAACTAAGGTTAAAGGGAACAGTTGGGAGATTCAGCAACAAGGAGGAAAAGGTGACCTAAGATTATAATGCAGAGCCTGGGTAGAGTAAGTTATCTGTGGCTATGTTTTAAAATAAAATCAGATTTTGATCTCAGCCGTCAATGTAGATATCCATGCTAGCTGTGACCATTATCATGCAAATATCTAAAAATTCAAATATATTTGCAGATCTGATTTAAATAGTTATGATAGAGCTGACTGGCAGAGGATTAGATGGATAAGGGATGACCTTTCAGAGGGGTAGGGGTTGAGTCAGCTTTTTTGAAGGGGCAATCTAATTTCTAGCAATATTCTCTACAAATAGTATGGTTTAATTGACCCAAGCTGGGTTTCCTAATTACGACCTCATTCCATGTATTTTGACTGGTCTTCTTTCATATCAGATCCATCGACCTTTTTCAGAGATTTTCATTTATAACAAACTACTTTTCAAAGATAGATCTGATCTTCAATAGATAATTCCAAAATTTCCTCTAATGGATGGGATAGTGAGGGTTTCTGTTATTCAAAGAAAACATATTATAATGTAACCCTAATCATTTTTTGGACTCCAAGCCTACATGCTGGGAATATATATGTAAGTTTTAAGAGCTTTAGAGCTCAAAGTTTTCCTGGGTTAGAAGTTATCCATGGCATCCTTTCTGTGCTCTGATTTCTATAGTTTGTAATCTTTCATTGATTTAGATATTGCAAAAGCTTTTTGTGACATTTTTTCTATCCCTAGGCTTTCTTTTCTAAATTTCTCTTACTAGATTAGAATATATTGAATGATTTTTAGAGAAACATTAGAACCCTTGAGCCCTCTTTCTTTTTGCAATAGTGTGTACTACTATGGATGATTTGATTTAGATGAGTTTGTGGATATTCTACAGTCCCCTGTCATTTTGTCTCATTCATGTGCCAAATTGCAAAAGTGGATGTTTGTTTGGAGGTCATAGTCCATGTCTATTTATAGTGAATATGCTATTTTTTATGAAATTACTTCTTTCCCTAAATAGCCTCTTGTTATCTCAGGCCTCTCTATGAAATATTTATGCAAGCCTATCTAGGAAATTGTGTTCTATTTGTTCCAAGGTTTCATGCTGAGATTAATCAATGTGTTATGATTCAAGTTACCTTCAGTGTATCACCTAGTAGGATAATTTTCTTTCAGTTATTTCCCTTTCATGCATTCCTTCTATCCCTTTTCCCTCAAGAATTTACTTTCATGTTAAGAAGAAAATTTGGGTGACATATCAAGAGGAACCGACCTAGAATCTAGAGGTCTCATCTCGGATAGAAAAAGGTCCCACAACTTTGAGATGATTCCCATGTTACACTAGATTACCAAGACTATGAGAGCTTGGGTAAGGGTGAAAATATAGGTGTCTAACAGTATCACTATGACTATTCTTCTTTGCTTTGTCTATCGGTGTGCACTCCAATGATGTTGTTTGTCACTTAGTGAATACTTGACTTTTATGCATTGCTGAAATCATAACCTTTGTTCCTTTGGTTTTCTAAAGTCTTTGGGATTATGTACATGCCCATACAGATGATATCAAGTTGACATCAATGATAATACAACACATTAACTAATTTAATGTCTTACATTATCTTCAACTTAACATTGTCAAACATTCAATCAGTTACATGTCATCAATCTCTCCCTTTGGAATTGATGGCAACATACTATATTATCACACTATACTATTTCTAATACAATATGAAATACAACAGTTGAGATTCATCAAACTACCAATTTTTTTGTTCTGATAATCGATAAATGTCTAACCATCGGTAAGCTCTGTTTTAGCTTAGATTTGATTCTTGTAGTTCTCTGTCTTCTGATGTGTTGTGTTCTCTCCTTGTGTCAATTTCTCTCCCTTGACTATTCTTCTCTTTTGATATATTTTTGTCTTGTCAACAACTCTTCCTTTGTATAATCTTTCCATACAATTTATCTCCCTAAGGATATAATCTCTCCCTGTTGGAGTAATGTGATAGTGGATAATCTCTTTCCCTTTCTAGAAAGATCTGATAACATGGATAATTTCTCTCCCTTTGACAATAATGCCAAACAAATATGTTACATTTATGTCAAACACTCATTTCTCTCCATCCATAATATATTCCTTGAATTTTCCTTATCCATCAACAATATGCTCTAGTACTCGGTGAAGATATATACCTGTCTATATATAGATGTAGCTTTGAAGTTCATCTCTTTTCTTGCATCAAAATTATTGATATTCTGATAATATGTAGGCTGATGCATCCTTTAGTCATTTTATTGACTGGTAGACAAGGGTTTGACCCCTAGTCTTTTTCTCAAGTAATCAAATGTATCCTTAGGCAGTGGCTTGGTGAAGATATCAACTAATTGGTCTATAGGATTGCACATACTCAAGTGTCACTTCCTTTTCTTGAACTTGTTCTCTAAAATAATGATACTTTATAGTAATGTGTTTAGTCTTATCATGCACGACTAGATTCTTGGAAATGTTTATTGCACTGGTGTTATCACAATAGATAATCACTGGTTCTAAGATCTTCATATGCATACCTTCCAGTAACTATTTGATCCATGCTATATTTGAGAAATTTGTAGTAGCAAAAACATACTTTGCTTCTGCAATAGACTGAGAGATGCATCCTTGCTTCTTGCTAATCTATGTGACAAGTCTGTCACCCATTAAGAATGCTCCTCCAGTTGTGCTTTTTCAGTCATCAAGGTTTTTAGCCCAATACGTGTCGGTAAACACCTTAAGTTCAAATTTTCCTTCTCTTCTATACCATAAGCCATATTCCTCAGTATTCTTCAGATATCTTAAAATTATTTTCACAACAGTCATATGTGATTCCCTAGGGTTAGCAGAAAATCTTACAACTATTCCTACTACATGTGCAATATCTAGTCTAGTGTGTACAACATACATGAGTTTTCCAATTATTGATATGTACAAAGTTTGATTTAGCTCTATTGTCTTGTCCTCCTTTGTCAACTTACATCATGTAGCCATTGGTATTCCAACTAGTTTGGAGTCTTCCGTCTTAAATATTTTCAGGACCTCTTTAATGTATTTGGACTGTGTAATGAAAATACCTTCACATTGTTGCATGATCTATAGACCAAGAAAGAACTTGATCTGTCCAAACATAGACATCTCAAACTCTTTTCTCATCTCATTAGCAAATGATTTACATAGCATATCATTGCCTCCAAATATGATGTCATCAACAAATATTTCAGCAATCAAAGTGTTAGCATCAATATCTTCCTTCAATTAAAGATTATTATTTTTACTAGTCCTTACAAATCCAATACTTATAAGATAGGAATGAAGTCATTCATACCAGGCTCTAGAAGCTTTTTTTAATCCATACAAGGCTTTATGAAGTATACATACCATGTTTCTCTTATCTGGATCAACAAACCCTTATGGTTTCTCAATGTATACCTCTTCTTCAAGTATTCCATTTAGGAATGTAGACTTGACATCCATTTGATATACCTTGAATCCTTTGAATGCAGCATAAGAAAGTAGTATTCTTACACCTTCTAGCCTAGGAACAGGTGAAAATGTCTCTCCATAGTCAATACCTTCCTCTTGTGCATACCCCTTACCTACTAGTCTTGCTTTGTTTCTTGTGACTTCTCCATTCTCATTCATCTTATTCCTAAATATCCATTTAGTACCAATGAAATTCTTGTCATATGGTCTTGGAACAAGTGACCATGTCTTTTTATTCTCAATTTTCTCAATCTCATCATTCATAACTCTTATCCATTCTTCATTATCAAGTGCAACATTGATAGATTTTGGTTCAAACTCACAAATTAAACGATTTGAGTTTAAAGACTTATTTCTTATTCTTGTACCAGATTTCTTATCTCCTATGATCTGAATCTCTAGATGGTTCCTTCTTACATATCTTGCAAGTATAGGTACAAGTTTTTGTCTATCAGCTTGATCATCATTTTGTTCTTCATTCTGTTCTTCATCACCTTTCACATTATTTTGATCATTATCCCAACCATCAGTATTTGCATCCTGACCGTCGGTTGCAACATTTTGTTGTTATGGAATTAAGCACTGTTGCTCAGGAAGAGTGTTGGGTTCTTCACACTATACAAACTTGTTGTAGTCCTATAGTTGTTTTGTGCTTTCTAGCTCATTCTTTTCTGCAAATTCATTTATCTTTACATTTGCAATTTCAACAATTTTGTTAGAAGCCTTGATAAGACATTTATAAGCCTTACTCTTGGTGGAATACCCTAAAAAGATACCTTCATCACTCTTGGTGTTAAGATTTCCATTTCTATCATCCTTTAAGAAATAAAATTGACTACCAAAGATTTTGAAATAACTTACATTGGGTGTTTTACCATACCATAGCTCATAGGGTGTCTTCTTTGTGTCCTGTAATTGTACTTTGTTTAATGTGTAGACACTAGTGCTGACAACTTCCCTCCAGAAGATTTGGGTGATTCATTTCTCTATCATCAGTGTTCTAGCACAATCAACTATTGATTTGTTCCTTCTTTCCGCAATCCCATTTTGCTGTGGTGTTATTGGTGCAGAAACCTATCTTTCTATACCATGCTCATTACTGAAATTAGTGAATTTAACTGATATAAACTCTCCTCCTTTATCTGATCTCAAACATTTTAGATCCTTACCACTTTGTTTCTCTACCATAGCCTTATACCATTTAAACATCTTGAATGCTTTAGATTTATCTTTTAGAAACATAACTCTCATCATTCTAGAGTAATCATCAACAAAGAGAATAAAATATCTATCTCCATAATAAATCTTTGTCCTCATTGGTCCACATAGATTAGTATGGACTAATTCTATAATATCATCAGATGTATGGGTTTTACTTTTGAAACTAGACTTTTTCATCTTACCTTTTTGACAATTCTTGTACATGATGTTGTCGGGCTTTGACATCGTCGGTAAGCCTCTTACATTTCTCCTTCTTCTTATTTTCATCATGTTGTCAAAATTAAAATGAAAAAATATTTTGTGCCACAGCCATATGTCTTCATTTCTAGCCATTAAGCAAGTGGTGTTAGTATCATTCAAATAGAATAAGTTACCTTTAGTTTGTTCACCAGTACCAATCAATCTTCTTGATTCATTGAAGATCTTTGCCTTCTTATTCTCAAATGATACTCTATGACCTGAATTATTCAGCTGAGAAACACTCAACGGATTATAATTCAATCCTTTTACCCAATAATCATTTTCAAATTTAATCAGGTTATTCAACATTATAGTTTCTTTACCTTCAACTGGACAAGGTGTATCATTACCCATTCTTACTGTACCACCATTATAATACTCAAAAGTGTTAAAATTTTCTTTGTCACCAGTCATGTGGTGAGTGTAGCCACTATTTATAATCCAGATGTCATTCTTGCTAACCTTAGATATGAGTGCAGATTCTACATACCTTTCATGTTCATCTGAATCATCTTTCACAACTACAAACATGATCTTGATGTCTTCATCAGGTTTGGTGTCAGTATCTTCATCTTTGCAAACAGCTAGGTAGATGGCTTTCTTGGCTTTATCCTTGTAGTCTTGGGTATCTCTTCTTTTTAATTGTTGGTAACTTCTGTAATCCTTGTTATCATCTGTGTCTGATTTCTTCTCAAAAGATCTATCATTAACTCTTTCATCTTTTCTTCTGTTAGGACATCTTACAAAAAAGTGTCCAATCTCTTTACAATTAAAACACACAAGTGGTAACTTTCCTTTGTATTTACATTTGCCTCTCTGCATTCTTCTAGCCATAAGTGCTTCTATTTCATCTATATCTTCTTTTTCACTTTCACTTTCACTATCTCTTCTGGATGTGTGTCTATGACTTGATTTTATTATTCTCATAGAAGATTTAAATGCAGACTCTAAGTTTGGTAAGACACTATTATCAAAGTTATTCATCTCAAATAAAATCAGTCTACCAATTAAACTATCAAGAGTAAATATATTATTTGCTACTACTCTCATTTCTTGAATGGAAGAAACTCTAATAGCATATATAGGCAGTAAGGTTCTTAAGATTTTACTTACCATTGTCTCCTCTTCAAGTGTACCTCAAACTCCTCATATAGCATTAACTACTTCTTTGATTCTTATGTTGTATTGTGTGATGTTTTCTCCTTCTTTCATTCTGAGATCATCAAAATTTCCTTTAAGGCTTGCTGCCTTGGCTCTTAGAATATTTGTATCACCTCCATGTACAAGCTTCACTTTGTCTCACATCTTCTTCAAATTTAGCATTAGAGAGTGAGGAAGAAAGCTCTATGACCATGCAGTTGTGCTCATGCTTCTCTCTCAATTCATCTACTATCAATACTCCTGTGGGAAACACATATTCAATATCTAGGAATTGAGTAACATCATTACCAACACCTGATAAGTGGAGTCTTATCCTGCTTTTCCATGAAGCAAGGTTGTCTTTGTTCAACTTGGGCACATCTCATTTGTTCATCTTTTGATCGTGACTTAGGTCTTGAAACCTTCCTTTCTAAGAACACAAGCTCTGATACCAATTGTTAGTAATAACTAAGAGGGGGGGAGGGGGGCGGGGTGAATCAGTGGCCTCAAAAATTTATCCTTCAAACTTAACCACCAATCTATAAACCTCAGATTATTATGTCCCTACAAGATGCATGCCATGAAATACTACTAAAGATTAACTATATGTCGGTTTTCTCTGTCAATCCTTATTCTTTCTTGATTACTGATAAGCAGTATAACTATTTACCAAAACTCAGTAAATAAGCAAAGTATACCAATCAATCTAGAGTTAGCTATGTAAGATGCAAGACATTAAAGAAATAAATCATACACACATAACACATGAATTTTTAACGTGGAAACCCTGTTAAGAGAAAAATCACTGGGACCGGTACCCCAAATTTTCACTCTTCTAAAGTGAGCCCTGTTAAGAGCCAACCCTGTTAAAGGTTACAAACACACTATTAAATGTGACCTTGTTAGAGGATTTTATACATAGAGGTTGTCACTTAGTATCGGTCATCTATTGATACCATCCTTAAATCAACCTCCTTCTTAGACTGTCAATAGGTATCCAGCAGGTCCAATGCTACTTTCATGAATCAACCTTTTTGGCACTCCTTGAGATGTAACTCAATATGTAGAAGATTGTTAAGTCCTGCTTAGTTAAGAAACTTGATACTTCAATGGTTAAACTGAAACACTATGACTTTTTCATATTGCAACTTTGAATTATATATATTTTAGATCTATTTAAGTACATTACCTCTCTGACCAATGTATCAATTAATCCTTGTGCTCCATACTTTCTGCTCTGTGATGTTGTGCTCATTGTTCGTCAGTGTCTGCAGAATTCTTTAGCTCTTGCTTTAGCTTGTTTGATCAGAACAAAATGAATTTGTTCTTCATTAGTTTCTCTTCAACATCCTCTTTTTATTCACTCCCCTTAATCTCATTCATAAATGAATTAATCTTGTCTCTTATATATGTTGGAAAGTGACAATGCGAGCACTTGTTATTTTGTCATTGCTGTAAAACCTTAATTGGTGAGACTATTGTTATCTATTTGAGTATCATATCTAGTGTTGATGAAGAATATTTAACAAGAAGACCAAGTGAATGGTTTAGTTAAGGCAAATAAAAGGGTACTTGATCAGTTGGCACTCTGGCAGAGTAATTAGTTGTTTATCTTTCAAAGACAGTTTTTCTGGCTATTCTGTGCCAAGCAAAGTTGCTTGTGCCGAGAAAAGTTGTTCGTGAAGAGAAAAGTTGTTCAATGCTGAGCATCCATGAAATTGCCGAGTGGAAAAAGTGATGTTGGCTGACTTATAGTAATTGGATTAATGATAAGATTTGAGATCTCTGGCGGACTTAGTTAATTTTATTGGGATATGTAATGCTAATTAAAGATTGATCCATGTCATTTAATGTATGAGTAACCGTAATTAATGCATGGTTTCAAGATTTAATTAGAGACTACTTTAGAGAAGTAAATGTAATGCAAAGATGGAATGATCTATTGGATCTGACCTAACCTAAGATCTATGATCTTGTTTAAGCGGAAAAATATTTATCTGACCTAAACAAAGAGGTATATGATAACCTCAAGGGGTTATTCATTGAGTGTGCAAGAGTGGATGTGTATGCAAAAGGTTTGCATAGTTGATTTACTATTTGGCATGATCTAGCAGAGAAGGCTGAACACTAAAGCAGAGAGTTGCATGTGTGATTTCTTGACGAATTTCCAAACAGATTAGAAGGTTGAAATGACAATGCAGGCTATCCAATAAGTTAACATCAGAGTTGTAATTGGATCTGAATTTGTAAAGTAAGTTGTATGTACCAGATCAGAACTACTGATTACTTTCTAACCATTGTATAAGTTAAAATCTTTTAACAAGGTTGACCTAACAGTCATTTGTATAAATCCTCTAACAAGGTGACATTCAGGTGGAATGTTCTAATTCCTCTAATAGGGCCACTCCTGATAGGTGATTAAATCATTTAACCAGGTCGCACCTAGCAGTATGTTATTGTAACCTTTAATAGGGTTGGCTCCTCACAGGGAATCACTTCAGAAGAGTGAAAACTTTGTAGCATGTTACTAGTAGTTTTTCCCATATTGGGTTTCCATGTTAAATACTTGTGTCAACTTGTGTGAATGCTTATGGTTTATTTTACTGTTATGTTTCTACAAGCTAATTTCAGTTGACATTAAACTGCATGATTAAGTTGTTGACTTGTGCTACTGCTACCGAGTAGATCTGAAATACATAAAGTTTTATTTTCTACATCTAGACCTCAGGATAACTAATTCACCCCTCCTCTCTCAGTTATTCTAAATTCATTCTAATAATTGGTATTAGAGCTTTGGTCTCTTGAAAATAGTTTGAATGTACTTGGAGCGAAAAGATCAAGATGTATAAGAAGGAGGTTCCTAACCTGAACAAAGATAACTTCCTTACATGGCAGAGTTTGATGAAACTGCATTTGGCTGGTATTGGAGATGATGCTAAGTGACTTATTGAAAATGCCTATGTACCACCTACTGATCCTCTCACAACTGCACAACTAAAAGAAAAGAAAGAGAACAATCAAGCAATGTTGGAGATCACCTCCTCATTGAGCTATTCAGAGTTTGATGATATAAAGAGTTGCACAAATGTAAAGAAGATGTGGGAAAAACTTGCAACTATCTATGGTGGAGACACAAATGAGCTGAGAGCTAAATCAGAAAGTCTAAGAGGTAAGTTTGATGAGATGAAAATGCAAGAAGGTGAAAATGTTATTCAGTACTATGGTAGAGTAAAAGAAGTTGTAAATGCCATTATTGGGGCTAATGGAACAATTGATGAGAACACCATTCTGAGCAAAGTATTAAGAACTTTACTTTCTGTATATGCTATTAGAGTTTTTGCAATTCAAGAATTGAGATGTACTCCTAACAATAATCTGAATCTGGAAAATCTGATAGGTAGACTCACGGCATTTGAAATGTCAAATTATGATAACTATAATCCACAAGGGATTGATTCTACTTTTAGATCACAATTGGTTCTCAATAAATCTAAGAAAGGAAAGAAACATGTGGATAGTGATAGTGACATTTTTGATGATGATCTTGAAGAACTTGAAGCACTCATGGAAAAAAGACTATCCAGAGGAAAAGGAAAATACAGAGGTAAACTTCCTATTATTTGTTTTTCATGAAATAAAATTGGTCATATAAATGCTAGATGTCCTGACAAAAATGAAAAAGATGAAATAAGGGACAAAAAATACAAAGAATACAAAGACAGAAAGGATGACCGAGACTTCAAGAAATATAAGGACTACAAAGAAAAAGGTAAGAAATCTTGTTATATTGCTGAAGAAATTTTTGACAATGACACTGATAATTCTGATGACAATGATATAGAAGGTTTTTATGTTGCAATGAAAGAAGATTTTGATGATGATGAGAAAGCTGCACTAATCTCTTATATGAGTAAAAATGATCATTGGATCATTGACAGTGGTTGTTCCCATCATATGACTGGTGACAAAGATAAGTTTGAAACCCTAAACCAATGTAAAGAAGGATATGTAAAATTTGGTAATGATGCACCATGTCTTATCAAAGGTAAAGGATTGATTAACCTGACTGAAAAAATTAGATGTGATGATGTGTATTGGGTTGATGACCTTAAATACAATTTGCTAAGTGTTGCACAGCTGAACACTTCTGGTTACAAAGTTGAACTCCATAATAGAAAGGCAAAGATCTATGATTCTACTGGAGAATTAGTTGGAAGTGGTGATTAGACTAAACGTAACTTATTTTATCTTGATTTATCTGAAGAAACATGTTTGTTTGCACAGTATAATAAATTTTGGTTATGGCATAAGAGGTTGTGTCATGTAAACTTTGATAACTTGGTAAGCATAAGTAAATTGAAAAAGGTTAGAGGGCTACCTAAGTTAAAGAAACCTGAGAATGCTATGTGTAAACAATGTCAACTAGGAAAGATGACTAAGTCTAGTTTCAAGAGTAAAACCTACATATCAGAGAAAATTCTGGAATTGGTCCATATTGATCTCTGTGGTCCCATTGGAGAAAGAAGCTATTGTGGTGCTAGATAATTGATTCTATTTGTTGATGATTATTCAAGGATGATGACTGTAATGTTTTTCAAGGAAAAATTAGATGCATTCCAGTTATTTAAATGGTACTTAGCTAAAGTTAAAAAGGAAACAGGAAAAAGTTTGAAATGCTTAAGATCTGATAGAGGTGGAGAGTTTATTTCTAATGAGTTTAACCGGTTTTGCAATGATCGAGGCATAAAGAGACAGATGTCTGCACCCAGGACTCCTCCACAAAATGGTATTGCTGAACGAAGGAACAGATCTATCATGAACTGTGCTAGGACACTAATGACGGAGAAAAATGTTGCACAAAAATATTGGAAAGAAGCTGTAAGTACTGTAGTCTATACACTAAATAGAGTTCAATTCAAGAAAGGTATAGATGCTACACCTTATGAACTTTCGTATGGTTATGCACCTAGTGTAAAGTATTTTAAAGTATTTGGAAGCAAATGTTTTATACTGAAATACAACATAAATGGAAAACTAGATGCTAAAGGTGAAGAAGGCATATTCCTTGGTTATTCAAAAAAAAGAAAAGCATACAAATGTTTGAATTCTAAAACTAACAAAATTGTTGAAAGTGCAAATGTAAGAATTGATGACTTTGCATAAAAAAATGAAGCTAAAAGTACACAAGAGACTAAAAGCTATAGATCATTCATATATCTGGATGAGAAAGATTCTAATTCACTACCTGAGACTATTGCTGAACAATAGCATGCACTTGCCGAGTCACAGAGTGGAGTTGCCGAGCAACTAGAAGTGAATGCCGAGCTATCTGATGGAGATGACGAGTCACAGAATCAACTAGAACTGAATACAAACAATGAACCTAAAGCAAGGATTGAGCCTACCCTAGCAAAATATGTGAGAAGAAATCACAATTCTGATCAAATCATTGGATCAAAGGATTCTACTATTATGACAAGAAGTAAGTTGAAAAATGACACATGTCTGTTATGTGAATTTGAGCCCAAAACAGTGAAAGATGCTTTAGAAAAGGAAGATTGGATACAAGCAATGAATGAAAAAATTGAACAAATTGAGAAGAACAAAATTTGGACACTTGTACCTAGGCCAAAGGATAAAAATGTAATTGGCACAAAGTGGGTATTTAGGAACAATCTGAATGAACATGGAGACGTGACAAGAAACAAAGCTAGACTGGTATGCAAGGGTTATGCACAGGAGGAAAGAATTGAATACGGTGAAACCTTCGCCCTAGTTGCAAGATTGGAAGGTGTCAGAACCTTACTTGCATATGCAGCCTATAAAGGATTCAAAGTTTATCAGATGTATGTGAAATATGCATTTCTCAATGGTATCTTGGAAGAAGTGTATATTGAGCAAGATGATGGTTTTATAGACCCAAACAAAAGGGATATGGTTTTTAGATTGCACAAAGCATTATATGGATTGAAGCAAGCGCCAAAAGCATGGTATGAGAGATTGCACAATTATCTAATCAAGATTGGATTTGCAAGAACCAATGACAACAAAAACATGTACTTGAAGACAAAGCAAAGAAAAGGTACATTATTAGCTAAATTTTTTGTAGATGACATCATATTTAGTGGACAAGATGTGTTATGTCAAAAATTTGCAACAGAGATGCAAATTGAGTTTGAGATGTCTATGTTTGGTGAAATAAAATTCTTTGTTGGTTTACAAAT
>MU226206.1:9272-26785 GCA_018584345.1 Thuja plicata
GAGTGTCAGGAGTGTGAGTGGAGGAAGGTGTAGTGCGAGAGGACTGTGGGTGGTCCACGGGGAGAACGGAGGGAGCGGAGTGGCGGGAGTAGATGGAAGGTGGCGCAAGGGTGTGGGGGATGTGAGTGTTTAATCCCACATCGACCCCGCCAAAGAAACCTTCTTTGTTTTTATTAAAACCTTAAGACATCAAAAACAAAAGGACAAGCTTGGGTTATTGGTTTAGCATGAGGTTATTCTTGTGAGTTTACCTTGGGTTTACGTTGCGTTTACTATGCAGACAATAGTATAAACAGATGTTATTATACAAAGAGGGATTTAATCAATGTTAGAGCCCAACAAATTTTTAAATTTTAAATCAACTCTACAAGTCTGTCTTGAACCAAGTGCAGACAGAATGTGCCTCAATCCACATGTAGAAGGTTGTACGGCCTCTATTTGTAAAAAAAATTGCTACAGAATTAGGTTTTGGTGGATATGGGCACATTTATAGTTGTTTCAAACCAAAATGATAACCCGGACGCGATGGTGGACTCAGATTCAGCTCAAAATGAATGTATAATATTATGAAGAACATAATTCAAAGCAAAATTTAATAATAAGGCTAGAAATTGAATATCCTACCCCATGGTGGGCGCCAGAAATGTGTGTGCTAAAAGTGGACCTCTACTTTAGAAGTACACTTCAACATGGTCATTTTTCTTTAGTTGCATATAGGAATTAATATGGATTCATTCATCCTGCATGTCTGAATGAGTTGACCTATTGCCTCCTAGCACTACAACATTTGGGGTCAAATTTTGATGCCAATTTGCGATGGCGCTACCATTTGTGTGTGATTTTTGTTTTTTTGTCCAAGTGCCCCCAATGTTGTCATAATGACGATGATACCATCATAATTGCGACACTCTCATGATTATAAACAAAAAAAAAAGAATGGCTCATTTTTGATTGAGTTGTGCATGCGAGCGGAAGAGGGCCCTAATTACTATTGTATGTCGAAGACGCAAAGAATAGGTGAATCTCAATGGATTTTTTTTAGCTGAAGATCCCATAGGATTCTTTGCATTCAATCTAGTTGGTAAGCTCTCCATTTTGTTGTGCAATCTGTGTCCCTCATTAGGTATGTCTTTGTACCTTTTATTAAACAAAATATCACTCTTATACTTGCTTGGGTTTTGAAAATATCTCTGACTCAGTTACAAATGACTCTCTTCTTTTCTTTTTTTTTCCAAAATTATATTTGTAACACACACACACACACATATATATATATCTTTTGTACATGTATTTCCTTATATACATTTTCCCCTTGTTTTTGTCACAAATGCCAAAATATATCTATCTGGTAATACCAAAATAGGATAGGAAATCACTATGTACCTTTAAAATCTGAGACAAAGTATTATCCCAATTGTCCTGCAACACCTTTAGGATGTGTAACTCTATCTGTATCTCTGCTAATAGCTCCATCATAATCTCTACAACTGAAAAGTTGTTTTCATGAATAAGAGTCTTGGAATGAGCTATATGCTTCTTCATTACATCCATGTGTCGAAGGATTTGGCTCTACATAGCTGTGAGAGATTCTCTTGTCCTTGCTTCTTCCCTTAGAAATTCAGCCAGCATGTCGATCAGCTACCTAATTTTCACAAAATGTGTTGAACTTGAACTCAGGTTAAGTGCCAACTGATTTTCACTTTCCTTCAGATTTGTATCTACCTTTGTCATATTTCTCTTGATTTCCATTGTGAAGCTTGAAATATCACTTAAGCTCACAAATAATGAAGCAACATTATTTATTGTATTGTCTAGAGAGCTAATGAGAGAATTTAGCTTGACTTGATCAATTGCAATCTTTCTTGCAACATTCTATAGAACTTTGTTCTGAAACTTTCTTTCTGCCTTCTGCAGTAGTTTTTCTTGACCATTTAAATGTTTATTGAGCTTTTGGACTATGTCTACAAGTTGGTCCATAATTTAATCACTCTCATTTACTTCTGCTTCTAGTGCATTTAGGAATATACCTTTTATGTCTTCCAACACTCTGTTTCTCCTCTTTTCTGCTCAGAGCTTTTATTGAGTGGTTGTTTTCTTCCATAGCTCCCCTAGTGTATCCATTTTCTCTACTGTCAGATTGGATAGATCCCAATTTGGAATCACAATGTCTTTCTCAAGATCAATATCATCAGTGATTATTTATTTTCCTTTTCCATTGTCTTTAGGATTGGGTGAAGGAACAATTTCCTTACCTTTTCCACTATCATCCACATCCTTTCCTTCCTTGGTTTTCTCCTCAGTATTTAGTTGGAATAGGTAATTAATATTTGTTGCACCAACTCTAGGGTTTGAATCAAATTTTGCATCAATGCTTACTGAAGGAATATTTATAGTTACCTTATGTGACTCGGTCAGGCTTGGCCTAGTAGTAGGTGGAGCCTAGTGCTCAGTCCCTACTTGTTCAGATGTAGATTCAGTAGACTTGTATTTTCTTAGAAATAGGATGATATATATAGGTGATTGGGGTAGAGATTCTATTACCTCTACTACTATATTCTCTGCATTGGATGCTTCAATGGATTCAACCTTAGGTAAATCTGCATCACCAATATTTTGTTTGTGGTCTAAACTCGGTACTTCTATCTTGTCTTCTTCTTTTATTTCTAAGAATGTCTTCCATATGTTTGTAGCTACCTAAACCATATCCTCTATCTTCTTATTCAATACTTGAAAGGTCCTTAACCTTGGAGTGTGATTTCTTTCATACTTGGTCATGGTCTCTTTTACCTCTTTGTTTTTCATAGTATGCATGATTTTCCTCAATGTCTATTCTCTAATATATTTTTCTATTCAGACTGCATTTCTCCAAGGAACAGATATTGCCTTGAATAGGTCTTTAGGCATGTGACTCTTCAATTTAGATAGATCATAGTTCCATCTAGTCATATTCTCTACAATAGCTTCCTCAATTTGCTTCTATTCATCATTCATTCTGGAAGCATAATTCAGAGATTTCAGAGAACTCATACCACTACCTTCTCTTAGGGCTTAACTTTTCTTCTAAAAGGTAGGTGGGGTCTTCTTGAATTTTATTTCATCTTCTTCATCTTCCTTAGGTAATATGAGTTTCCTTCTTGATCTTCTTGGTTTGTTGGTAGTGAGGACAGGGGTAGGGCCTTTAGGTGTTTTCTTGAGAACTAGTCTCTTTTTCTTCTTAGGAGGATTTGCTTCTACCTCTTCCTCTTCCTTTTCAGATATATCATCTTCTATCTTAATTTCATCTTCTTTGCTTATTGAGATAGAAGGAGGAGAGTTTGAAGTCTTCCCACACTTCTTTCCAAACTATTCAAACCTCTTCTTTCCTCTTTTCAGAATCTTAGGAATCTCAATCTCTATTAAAATTTTGCTTTTGGATTCTTCATATGTACCAAATTAAGGTACTTTTGGGTCAAAAAGCTCATTCACAAGAGCTTCAATGATGTTCTTGGTCTCATCTATGTTAACCTCATATGCAAGAGGTTTCACCCATGCAACCCTAGGTCTGACTACCAGAACATATACTTTATCATAGTCAACTAGGAAAAAAACATCATCCTTATGGTCTTCAACCAATTATTTAGGAATTCTATACCTATTTTTCATCTTTTGTCCAAATTCCTAAAAATATGCATCCATGATGCTCTCAAAATTGTCTACTAATTCAGCTATGAACTCATTTATCTGATATATTATGGGTCTATCCTTCTTCCAAACAAATGTACCTTTGGAAGGGAAAAACTTCTAAATGTAAAAGAATATGTAGACCAGAAGTGAACCAAACTTACATGGATTTCTCTTTGATGTCTAGATTCTTTCCATGTTCTTGCTCAATTGGAAGAGTTGCAACTCGGCAAGGTTGAATGAGAGGTTGTTCTTGACCACCTTGTATGCCAAGTCCACAGCCTCACATGGTATGTTGTTAGGTCTACTAGAACTATAGATTTTGTGAGAAATAACATGAATTCCAAACTTCAATTCCATGTCATTTACTCTATTTATTCTCATACCTCTTTCATCCCACTCGGTGAGAGTCTTCTCAGCTAGGTCATCCTGAGGTAGGGTTTTGGTATCTCTAAACTTGTCCAGCATATGATACCCTATAACACGGTGTATCATTATCTTGGTAATCTTCAGTGGTTTCTCTAGCCATAGCTACATGTCATGAACATGGCTCAGAATGAACCTAATCCACTTAACCTAGAAATTTTGTGGCATATACATGGTGTGAGTCAAACCCTTGACTTCTAGATGTTTATTCTTTGGCTTTAGATTTCCTGCATCACAGAGTTTATCATAGGCATTCTTCATTTCCAATGTTCCAATTTTTTGAGTTGTGCAATGATAGAATCCTCGGATTTCATTGATCAATAATACCCTTGGAGGAATTAGGGAATGAGCTTGCATCAGGTCTATCTCCTTTGCAATTTTTGGATGAAGCTTAAACTTAGGAGGTTCACAGATTACATTCTTGACCAACATCTCAGATCCTTTCTTAACCTTGTTGTTGGATGTAGATGCCATTATGCTCGGAGGTTTGATAAAACTTTGCAACATAAAAATTTCAAATACAAATTCACTCTAAATCAATTTAGGAAATGAATCACTCTGCAAAGTGAAACCTTTGTAAATAATAACACTTGCAATTAATCTTTTATAACAAATTTTACCATTGATTTTTCATTAAATTCTCTGTACATGGTAGATGACATAGCTCAGAATGAATATCGATGAACACTAACTTCTGTATCTTCAAAATTATAGAACCTGACTTAACTCAGTTAAGCCTGTGTAACTCAGGTGTTACTAAGATCTTGACTCGGTTAAAGCTATAATATGTCCTAGTGCATCAATATGCTAATTTGGAATTACTATCATGTCTAGAACTGATGTAGGATGGCTTGTATGCTTAGTTCTAGCAGTCTCCTTGCATGTTTATTTCGAGATGGTAGATCAACCCAATTCACTACTTTGGGTTTCATTCGATCCTTCATTTTTTTGATCTGAACTGTCAAGATATTTCCTTACCCACTGTTGATTCATCTACATTCTGATTTTAAAAACTTTTTCTTTGCCTTTCTCAAAACTAGTTTCCACTTTTTCTTTGTTCATTCAATTCTTACTTAGATGACCAAGTTGTTTACTTACATAATATCTCTTAGTAGGATTCCTTTTTCTAAGGTGAGTCTTTACACAATTTGCACCAATATGCCCATATTCACCACAGTGACAACATCTGCTCCATGTGTTGTAATCCCAACCAAAAATTGCTTTAGCTAGTTGTTCAGCAGGGTTACATTTCTTAGTTCTACACTCGGAGGATTTGTGACCTTGTTTGTTACAATTGAAGCATTTTCCTTCAAACTTAGGTTTCTCAGTGCATTCACTTTCTCTATGTCCATGTTTGTTTCATCTATAGCTTTTACCATTAAAATTTGATTTTCCATTTCTCCAACACTTTTTTCTTGTGTGCCCTAACTTGCCACAATGATTACAAGTAGGTTTGCTATTCTTTTTAGTTCCTTGTTGTGAGGATTCACCTTTTTTAGTATAACCTAATTCATTTTGTCCATGATGTCTAATTTGAGTTTGCTCTGTCAACTAATCCATGCTTCCATGTGAATTCATCATACTCTCATTGGTTTGTTTTCCAGTATTGAGATCATTCTGCAGTCTTTCATTTTCTATCCTCAAATTGATAACTTCTTGATTTACATTATTCAGTTGATTTATCATATCTGCTTGATGAAGTGACAAATGATGGATTTCATTTTCTTTTTCTTCTAATCTTGTACTCAACAATATTTTATCTTCTCATTCCATTTCTCTGTCATTTTCTACTTGACTCTTTTGTTATATCACTTCACATATTTTGAGTGAATGAATTTCTTTTTCTCTTCTCAATTTTGTGACTTCTTCATGTAAATTGAGATTCTTTGCAAGTAGGTCTTCAATTGTTGCATTTTCTTCTTCGAAACTTCTTTCTTTGCATAAGTCATCAATTCTTTCTTCTATATAACTTTTTTCATTCATCTGCACTACTAAATAATCTTTTATTTTTAGGGATAGAGAGAGTTGCTCCATGAGTTTCTTGATCTGATCCATGGCCACTTGTAGATCTATCTTTTTCATTTTCAATGGCTTTCTCCAATTTTTATATTTTCATTGCCTCTAATCTTTGCTCAAGCTATTAAACTTATGTAAAGAGAACCTTTTATCTGATACCAATTGTTGGAAATATATTGAGTCAAGGTGACTAAGAGGGGGGATGAATCAGGAACCAATAAAAATTAATCCTTTTAACCCAATATTAGATTATCTAAACTGATTGCATGCATGAAATGAAAGAAACAAAACATCCACAGTATTAGACACAATATTTGGTTACCCAGAAAACTTCTAAATAGAGAGAAAAACTAGGGTGGGGATGGTACCCACAAGATTTATTGCTATAGTATAAATTTAACCTGTTAAAGTTTACAATTGACCACTTCTGATGGCCTACCCTATTAGGAGAAATAAGGAATGTTAGGTCCACCTTGTGAAAGGATTTAGTACAATACAATAAATTAATGCAACTCTGTTAGGATATTTATAAAGGACTGTTATGTCCACCTTGTTATAGGATTTTGTTGATGCACTTGTTAGGATGAACCATTAGATGATCTTCAATGCAACTCTGAATTGTTGAATAAGATCCAATAATATAAACTAATCACCTAACTTTGATGGATGATTCTCTACTGTTCCTTATACTATTGTATCCTCTTAAACAATATGTCTCTTCATATTCACATACATGCTTATATTCATCTATTCACACAGATATATATTTGGATAAACAAAATACTTCAGATTTATACCTTATCCAAATCAAATGCAACTGTAAGTTGGCTTCCATAAGATAAATTAATATCTAACATTATAAGCTAAGTCGGCCCAAAATTGTCACTTGGGTCCAATGATCCACTCAGGTAATATACTGGAAATTGGGCATAATACTGTCACTCAAGAAACATACTAAACTCTAGCACTCGGGCTACTCTGATCACTCGGGTAATACTGATTACCACTATCTTCTCACTCGACACTACCACTGCTCGGGTTATAATATAACTGCTCAGGTTGCACTATTGGCTCAGTCAAAACTATGATGAATAAGTATTTTGGCACTAATTCAGAATATGTCTTGCCATAAGGTCATCACATACAGACCCATACAGATCCAAAATAATTCTTTATATGCAGTAAAATGGTTCAATTTTATTGATAATTTCAAAATGTTACATCATCTCTCCTCCACCCACCTGTTAGGGCTATTTAAGGAGTACCTCCAATAGTTACAACTTCATTTCAAACTATGATCCATTTGGAAGAAGGTTTACAACCAACATTTGAAAAGTTGTCATGTCGCCAAAATGTTACTATGTAACTTTTTATGCAAATGTTGCATTTTTGCATATTTTGAACAAAATGAACAATTGTTGATTTCTCCCTTTCCTAGGGGTCACTAATGGACCAAACCTACCTAAGGAATAGCTAAAAAAAAAAAAAAAATGCAAATTCAAGATTTATGGATCCTTTGACCATAGTTGATCAAGTGGTTCATAAAGACCAAATCTTGGCACTAGGTCTTACAAATGGATCATTATTAAAACCAAGAAGTTCTAGATGTTAGGACATGTTGAAGATGCCTTTGGGATATTGGGGCTCCTACACCAATCTCTTCTCTTCTCATTTTATCATCTCCTCTTCCATGTCATGATTTAGACTTGTGATTGCTTCAACCAGAGTTTTGAGTTGATCAATCAGAGATGCTTCTTCATCAATTTCTAATTAGGAACTAAGTCAGCAAGTATAGCAACTGCTTTCCTCAATATTTTCTTTTTGAACTTCTTCTTCTTTATCCTATTCTTCTAGGCTTTTTCAACCAGCTTTCTTGAAAATATATGTTCCTTTAGCTTTAAATTTTTAACATCTTTCTTCCTAATTCCAAATTCTAGATCATCATCTTCCTCTTCATCTTCATCGTCTTCTTCTTCATATTCTTCCATTATCTTCTTTTTATTTTTTCTCACTCGTATCCTTTGTGTTGGTTTGTAAAGCACTGGTGGTGTTATCCTTTAGTTTCTCAACTCCATCTTTAGTACTTGTCTCACCTATACCAATATTTCTTGTATGATTTTCCTTATTTGTCTCTTTTTCTTTTCTTGGTCATGTGTTTGTACATCTTGTTTTTCTTGATTTACTTCACCTTGATCTATATCCTTGACATATTTTCTTTGTTTCATCAATCTTGTGTGTTTCGGTATTAACTACATCATCATTAATCTCAATAGCGTTTACATCAAGTGGGGACTGAAGTGGTATAGATTTAGCTTCATCTCCAAGCATAGTAAAATTGCAATTATCAATAAGATCTTCAACTATAACATTATCCACTAAGTCCTTTGTTAGGTCAATATGAATAGCAACATTTGGAATACTACCTAACATATTTCCAATTAACTCTTTCAAAGTAAAAGTATCTTCTAATTGAGATGTACATGTTGTGTCTGTTACATGTGGTTGATTTATGTTGTATATTCTTTTCCATATCACCACTATTTATTCTTCAACATTCTTTCCTTTCCATCTAATTGTCTTGTAGTCATGTGGCCAATACTGAATTTATCTTTATACTTTTCAAGTGCTTTATCCACATACTTTATTGTCAAATGTGTCATAGTATAGAGAAGTGACATTTCCCTTATTTCCTTTTCAGTTTCAACTGTAGGCTCCCATATGACATTAATAGATTCATATAATTCATCAGCAATATGATCTTTCAGTTGACTAGGTACTCTGATGAATTTGTCAGAGTGAAATACAATAGCATCCTCAATTATTTTCTTGCCTTCATCAGACAATTTTGAGAACTTAAAGTTACTAATGTTACCTATCATTCCATGTTCTCTAATTATCTTTTCAACTTTAGTAGCACTCTTAGTAATATTGAATTTATTTTTACTAGACTTCTCGATGTCTGTAATGTCTTTTTCTAAATTAGCATTATCACTATCTACCTATGTCTTCCTCTTATTGCTAGGAGAGGCCTTGGTTTTTCCTTGAGTTTTCCTCCTTTTATATGTTTTGGTTTTTCAAGTTTTTGATACCTTTGGTGGCTTAGGGTTAGAATATTTAGCTTCATTAATCTTTTCCATACAAGTTTCTTCCACCGATGGTAATTCTTGAGTTTTAGTTTGTGTATCTTCTTGCTTCCTTTTTCTCTTTGCATATACATCTGGAATATTCTTATTTATCTCACTAGTGGAACTACTACCTTCAAATGTTATAAACTTCTCTTCCAATTAACTTATGATTTTCTTATCTTTTCTTTCTATTCTAGGCTTTTTGAGTTCTAAAATGATTCTCTCATAAGCTTCCTCAAATGTGTCATACCTCTTTTATTCCTTGTTAATAGTTAGTTTCAATAATGCTTCTATGTTCAAGGTTAACAATTAATCATTGCTTTCATATCCCATTTGAGGTATCTACAAAATCTTGCTTTCTACTACTTGAATCTTACAAGTGTAAGTGTCAACTAAGAAACAAATAGCATCTTTGTACTTCTCCACAATGTCTGGGGGAATTCTATACCGCTTGTGCATTCTATCATGAAAATCCTTAAAGTATCCCCACATAGAGTTGTTTAGGTTTTCACCTATTTCACCTTAGTATTAATTGATTTGATATAATGAAGGTATATATGTCTTCTAGGTTACCGCTCCTTTACCAGGGAAGAAATTTTGAACATAAAACAATATACATATCGAAAGAGATCCATACTTTAGTGCTTGCTTCGTATCGGTTTTTATTCTCTTTAGGTTATCCAATAGCTATGTTCTAACCATCTTCACTAAGGTCGTATATATTACCTTCCTTTACTATCTAGTAAATTGAATAAATAGCTCCATAGGGAACACTATTCAACTGACTCGACTGGTAGACCTTGTAACCGACAATCATTGATGTAAAGTGAACCTCTTGATCTTCTATGTCATCTATCATCATTTCTCTATGATCTTTCCTTGACTTGGTGATTTGTGCAACCATATTTGTGGATATATTCCTTAGGGTACATGGTTCCCCATCCACTAAGAATCTTGTGATCAGATGAATTAGTTCCTTGGTGATCTCGATCTGTTGGTTCAGCCATATGAATTGATCATGAAAATGACTCAAGACATATCAAATCCATTCTTCCTTAAAGATTTTTGGTAAGTCCAAAATATGTGTCAAACCCTTCATTTGAAGATGTTTGAACTCATCCTTAAGTTCTCCATTGTTGCACATTTCTAGGTATTCCTTTTGTATCTATTCATTTCCTAACTTAACAATATTGCATTGAATAAACATCCTTACATCTTCAATCAGAAAAACACACGGTGTAGTTAGAGATAGGCACCAGTTTTATCTACTTCTTTTGACTTCACCAGATGTAACTTGTGTTATGGTTTTTCTTCCTTTTTTATTGCAATCAATTTTGGTGTATATATCCTTGATGTCATAGTGATTCAATAGATTTCCTATTTTCTAACTCAAACACATTGAATTCCTTCACAATTGACCACAACTCTACTAAATAACTTAGTTAGGGTTTTCAAATTCATAGCTCAATCCTCTGTAAGTATCCAATACAAAGAGTTTGCACAATTAATCACAATAGGTAATCACACTCTTCTCCTATAAACTTGCAAGGTGAATAATGAATAGGTTTTCCTATAATTTGTTTTCCCAAAAAGTTATCCAACTGCTAGTTGGTAAAAAACATTTAATCCAGTTTATTGATGTCATACTTTACCGATTACAACCTATACTGGTTAATGCTTAAATTAGCATTGGTACATAACTTTTTTCAAATGATAAAATTAGTGATTCATAACAACTCAGCTCTATGTAATTCATCAAAATTAACTTCAATGCATCTCACTATGAAAATATATATTATCGCTCATTATTATAAGGGACCGGTTTGGTATAACAATAAAATTCAGTCCCTAAGTAATACTTACTTTCTTATTTTGAGGATAAATACCATAATTCAGAGGATTATGGGTTACTTGTTGATGTGTTGGCATCTTCTTTTCTTTCTTCCTTCTTCACCCATATATTTTTCATCTCATTCCTCACTTCTTCAACATTAGCAGTCTTTTTAGCTCTCTTATCTTCATTTCTTGGTGATTGATTCTTGTACCTAAAATCTCTTGTTATATGTCCGACCTTGTGACAATAAAATCATACCATACTTGTTTTCCTCTAGGGTCTAGCATTACCTCCCTGATTTATCAATTGATAGTTCATAGCAAAGTGTCTGTAGTTTCCACAAAGAGAGCATGTGACATTCATGTTTCCTTCTCTTCTTAGAACACTCACCAATTTGTTAGGTATCATTCATCTGCAATGATCTACCTTTTGGACAAATTTGTTGCATGTGTAACAGTAGACATTGAAATTCCCTTCAAATGATCTACTATTGGTTTATGATCTACACTCATAAGCTTTATGACCATACTTATTAAAATTGTAATAATAATCATCAAAATGAGTAGTTCTTGGAACATTCACCACTTTTATTCTACATAAATTAGTAGTATATCCAAGCTTTCCATAATTATAGAAAGTGGTTTTAGTAGGCTTCTTACCTTGTGGACTAGTATAAACCTTAGGAATCTTTGATTATTTCTCACCACTAGACTTGGATGATTCTCCTTTTTCAAATTTTTTGTCACAAGTATATCCTAAGCTATAATTATCTCTAGGTCACCTTTGATTCTTCAATTGCTCATCAATATTCTACATACTTTGTTCATATTGCTTGATTTTTTCATTTGTCTCTCTTTCAATCATCAAGTCCTTCTTCAGTTGATCATTTTCCTACCTCAGTGTTTCATTTTTAGTACACATTTGTATGTTTTCATCACTAGTGTCACTTAGTTGTTCATTTAGTGCATGGTTCTCATGTGTCAACCTTTGAAGTATAAAATCCTTTTATCTGATCAGATCATTAGCATTCTTCTTTGCATTTTTAGTAGTCCTTTTTTCATCTTGAGCATCTATCATTCCTTCAATTATTTCACACATCCTTATGCCTTGACTTTCTTGTTCTCTTTTCATCATGGTTTCTTCTCTATTCAAGATCTTGTTCTTTACCATCAAATATGCTATTGCAGCCTCAGATTCCTCAGAGTTAACACTTCCTTCAGATAGTTTATCAATGTTTTCTAAACTCTCTTTCAATTTCTCATACAATTCTTTCCTCTTTGCTAGTGAGGTCTTAATCTTGTTCTTCAACTCTTCAATCATCTCATTGGTTTCCTCCAACTGTCTTTCATACCTATAGATTTCCATCTCCTTTGATCTACTCCTCAAGTTGTCAAAATTTTCCTCTAGATAATTTGAGCTCTGATACAAATTGTTGCAAATAATAGGTAATGAGAGGGGGTGAATCAGTACTAATAAAACTTTTAGACTCTTACTTATCCCTTTAAATAGAAACAAAAGAAACTTCCAAACTATAAAACATATAAGTAAAACTATAAATTAAAAGTGAAATGAATCAAAATAAAAAAAACATGCACACACATAACATTCTAATTTTTATTGTGGAAACCCTTGGTTAGAGGGAAAAACATGGTGGGGATGAAACCCACAATATTCTCACTGCAGTAGAAAAGAGTGTTGTATTAGGAGCTTATAATCTATCACTTTATGGGTGACTCACCCTGTTAGGAGTGACCGATACCTTATTAGAAGTATCAAAAGTCCTATTACAAACTACCTTATTACAGGATTTTAATCCCACTTCTGTAGTGTTCACCCTTTTAAGGTATTTACAATAGAGTTTTGCTAGAGACTATCCTGTTAACGGATTTTGACTTGTTGAAACTATTAGGAAAAAAACAAGAAAATTTTACCTATGATATGCATTATTGAATGCTAATTAGATCCTTGATTCTCTGTACTTGTTTTGAATCCAATCATGTAGCTTCTCTAGAAATAGCTCTGCAATCGCATCTTAAGATCTTTCTTCATCAACTTTCCAACAACACTTCAACTATTTCTCAACAACTTAACAATAGCGATAGCTATCATCATATAATCTTATATACTATATTTATCTTTGACTATAAACCTAATTAGGGTTTCCATTTCCCTCCAAAATTCCTTTGTCAATCTTAACTAACTCATAGAAACTTGAAATCCTTACCGCATTGGCCATAACAAACTTTAAGTTGTTATCCCCAATCTAAAATATTTCTTCAATTTTATTGGCCAAAATATACCTTGGATTCATACAAAAATCCCTAAGAATTAACTTATTCAATTCCTCAAATAATGTACTATGTTTTTCATGTTATTTAGATTCACTGAATCCTCCACCGTGTTAGTAATTTTTCTTGTAGAATCTCAATATAGAAAATATGCTTGACTCTTAGATTCCCAACTCTTTATTCATACAAGTAAAAGTCTAATTGATAAGGATTAATCCTCCTTCTTCTTTGAGCTCCACAGACTCAGGACGGTGTACCTTTTATCATTTACTGCTTATTAGTAATATTTAATAGTAGATCAAAGGTTACACTTATTTATCTCTTTCCTTTTACTACAAAAAATGATAACACATCTTGCAAATGATTATGATTAGTTGAATGCAAAGCTTAACAAGCCAGACCATGAACTTGACAAGAGAAAATAAAAGTGAAACAAGGATTCTACTCCTTTTTAGATTTCTTAAACCTAGGAAGGTGGTGGTACCCTAAATTTTGATAATTTATAAGCCCCAATCCATTATTAAGAAGCATGTTTCTCCATAAAAAAAAAATATCAAAGGAAGGAAGCTTTATGACACAAATAAATAGAACTAACTAATTGAAGCCTTTAGAAAATGCTGGAATTTAGACCTACTACAAAGATGATTTCGACAGAGGATAAAGATGGTCAAATTTTAAAAATATAAAAAAGACCCAGTTTGGGAATCAAATTTTCTATCTCCATCAGAAATATTAGCTTTTTATGAGGTGTTTTGGATTTTTGACCAAAGCCAAATCCGAAAGTTAGGTAGTTATTTTTTAGTTAGTTTATTATTTTTTCAAAATAATTTGTAATAAGAGTTGTCTTTTCACCCTAAAAAGGTGTGAAAGCCACTCAAACACACATATATATATAATATAAAATGTAAAGAGAGGGAATACAATATAATACAATTTCACATATTTGGATATTTTTAAATCAACAAATATAACATGGACCTAGATGTACTATTTTTTTAAAAATCAATAAAGATAAGTCCTTTTTCTTTCACATGTGTAATAGTTTCATTATCATTTTACAATTAGTCCCTTGGATAAACCAATAGAAATTCTTCAAAGTGATTGTTTGATGTGCATACTTCCTAATTTGATTCATAGTCTATATTTTCAATTGGTTTTCTCATTTTGCATGGTTAAATTATGTTGATTGAGGCCTTAGTCAATTGGTTTGTCATATGAGAAATATTATCCATTTGAAATATTTATGAATTTGTTTTAGATTGCATGTACATTCCATAACACCTTTGAAGTGATAATTTTTCTTGTAAAACTATCTCTAAGGTTGAACATAAGATTGGAAAGATCTTGACTCTATTGACCATGGTAGAATAAGGCACTGGTCTAATCATTATTTGGATTATAGTTATTCAGTTCATTGTTTATAGTTTTGTGCTATCTTATCTATCTATTCATTTCAAATTATATACACATTTACAAAACATTCTTTCAATTACTTAAAGTATTTCAGTTTACAGTTCACGATATATTGCTTTCTGTTAGATTTATTTCAAGTTCCTTTCCATACTTGAGAGAGAAGGTTGAAGTGTTCCTTATTTTCTATAAAAATCCTTGTAACTTGAAGGATAAGTCAAGGTATAGGCCCACCAACCTTGGTTTTCTAGAGCCAGAATTGCAGAAGTTCAAACCTTTCTTTGGTTGTGACTTGTTAGTTGGCCAAATCACTTGGGTTTCTCATCATTGGATAGGCAAAATCCATAGGAAATCCAATTGGTTGATTTGAGCACCAATAGATTGGCGACTCTACTGGGGAGTTTTTTAAAAAAGAATATTTTGGTATTCTACCTAGAAGCTCTGGTGATATATTTAAGACTCTACTGGGAGAAAAGAACCCAGAAGACAATAAGTATTTTCCTTCTGATAAGAAGGTGGTGACTCTATTGAACAAAGCATTTTAGTCAGCGAGTCTACTGAGGGAGAAGACTCAGAAGGAGATGGTGGATTTTTTTTTCAAATGTATCTATCATTTAAAAGAAAGCCTTTTATTCCAAATGGTATCAGGCCATTGGATCTTAGGAGATTTCAATGCATCCCAAATAAGTTATCCCCTAAAATTTCACAACTTCTATCAAAGTTCCATGGAGAATGGGATGAATTGACACTACAACACTTGGATGCATTTTATACATTCATAGAAGATTATGAGGTTTCTACAGAGGATCAGGTGATGAGGATATTTGTCAGGACGTTAAAAGATAATGCCAAACAAGTATATGAATCACTACCCACACAATCCATCTCATCATGGAGACAGTTTGAGCAATGGTTTCTTGATATGTTTCATGATGACAGTGGTGAAGAAGAAAACATGTGTTATGAAAAAGACATGTGCTATGAACAGGAAAGAGAGCTAAATTATATTTTGGAGGAAGAATCTTACATGTCCCCTTTGGATATATTCTTCAATTTGGAAAGATATAAAGGTGAACCTACACTACATTTTTTCATGAGAATGATAAAGATCTATTGGGAAATACCTTCAGATATCAAGCCTCTAGGAAGGGAACTAATGGATAAACTTTGTGAGTTAGGAATCTACCATGATTTTCAACTATTAGTTTTTATTGAGAAAATATGTGAGGTATTGAGGAAAGAAAAGAATGATGACATAGAGGAAGAAATTTTAGATCAAGTTGAAGAAGAATCTATACATGATGAGATGTGTATGGAAATAGGTATCAATGACCATGAGGAAGAAGATCTTCTTATTACAAAAGAAATCTTATATTTACTAGACATTGAATATCAAAAACATATTGAGAAGAGTGGTCAAATTTTTTTCTCAATGCACCATGATAAGCAACTTGATGGATCAGTACATACTTAGGGGGTACTAGATGAAGAAGATGATAAATTTCAGGAATCAAATAACGGAGATGAAACAGAACAACATACAACATATGAACATAAAGAAGTATCAGATGAGAGCTCTCATGGAGATATGCCTGAGTTCTCTATATCCTTGAGTCCATTATTTGAAGAATATTTTCTATGCAATCAATTCCATCAACATCATGATAAAGACAGTGGGCCTGGTGATCATTTTGAAGATGATGGAGCTCAAAATATGTACGAGGAAGTGTATTCAGAATGTGAGATGTGCATTATTTCATCCTATGAGCAGAAGTTGTATCAAACATGTGAAGATGAGATGGAATCAAATAGACATAATCAAGAGAATCTGTTGAAGATTAGTTCTAAAAATTATCCGAGTATCCTATCTGATTAAATTCTTGATAAGAAGGAAGTTCCTACATGTGAGTTATCTCCAAATCCTTTTTGTGAAGAGAAACAACATCTTGAGTATAGGGAAGATTGTGTACATAAAGGAATCCAAGTAGAATGGCTTAATATAGTTACTTGTAGGGTTGATCAAATGCATTAGGATATTCTATTCAGCAAGGACTACAATACACCTGCTAGCTTTTCTAAGGGTAAACAAAAGTCAAAGCATGCTAATAAAGAAATGAATGTTGTCCATGAGAATGATGGCATCGTATTCAAGAGATCCAAAGTATTACATGATCAGAATTATTTGTTTGATAGAGGAAAGTAGCAGTGTTCAATTTTTGGGGGGAGACTTGGGGCCACCCAATTTCACTTTGCATCAGATTAAGTGTGGATACTTGGTCTGCTTCTCCAGAGATAGCTGGAATCTCGTTATGCTCACAGGGAGCACACGTCTCCAGAAAGAGCCACTTGTGGTACCCTAAATTTTGATAATTTATAAGTCCCAATCTATTATAAAGAAGCATGTTTCTCCATAAAAAAAAAGATCAAAGGAAGGAAGCTTTATGACACAAATAAATAGAAGTAACTAATCGAAGCCTTCAAAAAATGCTGAAATTTAGACCTGCTACAAAGATGATTTTGACAGAGCATAAAGATGGTCAAATTTTAAAAATCTAAAATAGACCCAGTTCGGGAAATCAAATTTCCTATCTCCATCAAAAATATTAGCTTTTTGTGAGGTTTTCTGAATTTTTGACCAAAGCCAAATCTGAAAGTTAGGTAGTTATTTTTTAGTTAGTTTATTGTTTTTTCAAAATAATTTGTAATAAGAGTTGTGTCTTTTCACCCTAAAAAGGTGTGAAAGACACTCAAACA
>MU226206.1:41253-56013 GCA_018584345.1 Thuja plicata
ATACATTCACAGCTAATGCAGTTGCCAAAGAAGCCCTTATAAGTGCACTATTTGACAGTGAATTTTCTGAGATCAAGAAATTAGACAAGGCATACACAATATGGAAGTATTTAGAAGACATGTTTGAAGGAGATGTTCAAGCAAAGAATGCATGCAGGAAGAAATAGAAAAAGAAATTAAATAGTCTTGAGATGTTACCTAAAGAGAACATTAGAGCCTACAATCAAAGGATAAATGAAGCAATTTCTGGAATCAGAAACAATGGTGGATAAATATCAGAAGAAGATATAATGGAAAAGTTGTTGACTACTTTAACATCAAACTATGAGAAAAAGATCAATATTCTAGAGGAAATCGTGCAATTTTTGCAAGACTTCAAGAGAGAGACTTTGATCAGTAAAATCTCTACATTTGAGATATCAAGATTGAAGACTGAACCAAAAGGTCAAACAGCCTTCAAAGCTTCAGTTCATGGTAAGAAATCTCACATCTCTAGCAATAATGAGAAAGAAGAAGTTGATGAAGAACTAGAAGAAATCATAGCTATGATTACTAAAAGAGAAAAGAAAGGAAAAGGGAAATATGAAGGATAGCTTCCATTCAAATGTTTTTCACGTAACAAGATCAGTCACTTTGCATCCAAGTGTCCTACAAGAGTAAATAAATTTATATCTGATCATAAACCTAAATATAGGAAGGAATGTTGTCATGCTGAAGAAGGTGTAACTAATGAAGATTCAGGAGAAGATGAAATCGGATTCGTTGCCCTTAAAGACATGGAAAAATTTCTTGAGCATATGGACATTGAAGATAAAAAGGAAACAGAGGAGTTAGCCCTAATTTCCAAAGCAAACATCAGAACTGACTGGATCATTGATAGTGGATGTTCTCATCACATGACAGGTGATAAAGATAGATTTGTTCATCTAGACAAGTACAAAGGTGGTATGGTTATATTTGGAGATAACACTCCTAAAGCTATCATAGGTAGAGGATCCATCACCCTAGATGAAAAGAACAAGACAGATGATGTTTTGTATGTTGATGGATTACATCACAATTTACTAAGTGTTGGACAGCTACATGACAAAGGTTATCATTTAGAATTCAAAGACAACAAATGCATTATTAGCAACAAAGAAGGAGACGTGATTGCATCAGGATCCAAAACAAAAGGTAATGTTTTCCATCTCAATTCATATGTAAGTTTTTTTGTTGCAAAAGTGGATGATAGTTGGTTATGGCACAAGAGACTCTGTCATATCAATTTTGATAATATAGTAAAGATAAGCAATGTCAAGGCAATTAGAGATCTTCCAAGTATTACAAGACTAGCTGACACAATATGCAGGGAATGTGTTATGGAAAATCATGTAATGAGTTCTTTTAGAAGCAAGCAGAACTCAGCTGAAAATAAGTTAGACCTAGTGCATACAGATTTATGTGGTCCTACTCAAACCAGGTCATATTATGGAGAAAGTTATTTCATTTTGTTTGTTGATGATTTTTCAAGAATGATGTGGGTTGCATTCTTAAAGGAGAAGTCTGAATCCTTTGAGAAGTTCAAAATATTCAATGCCAAAGTGGAGAATGAATCTGGATTAAAACTAAAGTGTCTGAGAGCAGATAGAGGAGGAGAATTCACCTCTAACCAGTTTTATGACTACTATGAAGAACATGGAATTCAAAGATAGTTGAGTGCACCTAGAACCCCACAGAAGAATGGGATAGCAAAAAGAAGGAATGAGATCATACTTGATACAACATGCACTATGATGATTGAAGTAAAAGTTGCACACACCTATTGGAGAGATGCAGTTAATAAAATAGTCTATACTATCAATAGAACACAACTAAGGCTCGGCATGGATAATACACCTTATGAAATTTAGTTTGGTAATGTACCTACAGTAAAATACTTTAGAATATTTGGTAGCAAGTGCTACATCAAGAGAGATGATGGTGTTGGTAAGTTTGATGCCAAAAGTGATGAAGGTATTTTCCTTGGTTACTCTACTAAAAGAAAAGCATACAGATGTTTTAATTTGAGATTAAAGAAGATAATTGAAAGTAATCATGTAAAGATTGATGAGAAGTTCATGGTTCGAGAAATGTATTATGAATATGCACCTATGATTGATGATGAACCTAGGCCTAGCAGTAAAGACAATGTTATTGAAGAAATGTTTGATTGCATTGATGTTTCATGTAATGAACCTGAATCAAGAAAAGAAGTATCACAGATTACAGATGAGGATGTTACACCAAAAGTTTCAAAGTTCACATCTAGGTATCATTCAAAGGATGATATCATTGGAGATCAGAGTAGTAGTGTTTTGACTAGATCAAAAGCAAAAAGTTTAACAGTAGATGAAGAGGTATGTTTACTTTCATAGATTGAACCTTTAAATGTTGAAGATGCTTGCAAGGATTCTGATTGGCAGAAAGCAATGGAAGTAGAACTAGATCAAATAATAAAAAATGATACATGGGAATTGGTCCCTAGACCCAGTGACAAAAATGTGATTGGAACAAAGTGGGCATTCAGGAACAAGATGAATGAAGATGGTACAGTGGTCAGAAACAAAGAAAGACTAGTGTGTAAAGGATATGCACAGAGGGAAGGGATAGATTACATTGACACATTTTCCCCTATGAGCAGACTGGAAGCCATAAAGTTATTCTTGGCTTATGCAACATTCAAGGATTTTAAAGTATATCAAATGGATGTTAAATCAGTTTTTTTGAATGGTGACTTGAAGGAAGAAGTATACATAGAACAGACTGAAGGATTCAATCTATCAGATAAGCCAGATATGGTATGCAGATTGAAGAAAGAACTCTATGGACTTAAACAGGCCCCAAGAGCTTTGTATGAGAGACTAGATGGTTATCTTACCAGGATTGGATTTAAGAAAGGAGCAGCAGATTGTAGCCTATTCATAAGAGAGACATCTGATGGACTACTACTTGTTGCCATATTTGTTGATGACATTATCTTTGGAGGTAATGACAAGCTTAGTTCAGAATTTGGAAAAGAAATGTAGAATGAATTTGAAATGAGCATGATTGGTCCTATAAAATATTTTTTGGGATTAAACATAAAGCAGACAAATAAAGGAATATTCATAAATTAGTCCAAATATGTGACAAAAATATTGAAGACCTTCAATATGGAAGACTGTAAGCCAGTATGCACTCCTATGATAATTGGAAGTAAGCTTTCTAAAGAAGATGATTCTGCGGCAGTTGACAAGACATTATATAAGTCTACGATTGGAAAAATTATATATCTTACTCAATCTAGACCAGACATATCTAATGTAGTTGGCATTGTTGGAAGATTTTTAGCTGAACCAAAATAGAATCACCTAATGGTAATAAAGAGAATATTCAAATATCTAAATGGAACTATAGACTATGGTTTATGGTATCCTAAATCAGAGAGTGTACAACTTCATGTGTATATAGATGTAGATTGGGCAGGTTGTCTTGATGATAGGAAGAGTACTTCTAGAGGAGTAGTATTTCTTGGAGATAGGTTGGTTTCTTGGGTAAGCAAGAAGTAGAATTGTATCTCTTAGTTGACAGCAGAAGCTGAATATGTTGCAGCAGCATTGAATTGTTCAACAATGGTTTGGATAAAAAAGATGGTTAAAGATTTTGGTATACAGGTTGACTATCCTGTTATTATTCACTACGATAACACCAAAACTATAAACATGTCCAAGAACCCTGTGATGCACACAAAGACAAAACACGTTGAGATTAAATACCATTTTCTTAGAGAAAAAGCTATAGATAATGAAGTAAAATTAAATTATGTGAGCACCAAAGAATAGTTAGCAGATATTTTCACAAAGCCCTTATCAAAAGATACTTTTAAGTATCTCAGGGAGAATTTGGGAGTAATTCCCTCTCCTGAGTCTAATTAGAAAAAGTAGCAAGAACATTAGTCATTAAGTGACTGATGAATGGTTGACTACTCTAATTCTGGAGTAGTACCAGTGCTCAATTGTTTATGGTGCCCTTTGCCATTGATGTCAAAGAGGGAGTATATAGAAAGGGGGAGCATATACTCTGGGGGAGTATAAACATAGACAGAGGAGCTATAGTAGTGTAGATAAATCTTTGATGAGGATATTGAAAAGATTTTAAAAAGAAAGAAGACACCATGTGTTGAAGATGTTTTTAATATCATATGTTGCCATCAATGTCAAAGGGGGAGATTGTTGGAGATTTACTTCTGGCAGCTAGTTTATTGTATGTTTATCATTGATGACAACATATAATATCTAGCAATGTTCTATATGTACTTATCAGAATGATGTTATCAAGCCTTGTGCGGTTATGTTCATGTTGTAGACATGTTGTTTATGTTTTTTTTATACACACAAACTCAGATATGGAGTTTCAGTTGTGTTGTGTAATTTTGTTATGTGGCAATTATAGTTTCTAGATTTTGTTTGTACACAGCTGATTGATTGCATTGGATCTTGAGTTGTTCCTATCTTTATGATATGTGTGTGTATATTCAAGTTAATCTATGAGTTGTTGATAGTTATCTAAAGGCATCAAACATGTTTGAACAAGATTGCAAAGTTAGAGTTAATTTTGTGAGGCTGACTTAGTGAAGTGTCGCATCTATTCAATTTATATTGTGTGGTTGTAATTATGCTTGCATGATTAGTAAAGCCTACAAGGATGTTATGAAGAGTTGTCTAACAGGTCCCTTGATCTTATACTTTGAGGAAGATACTTATAGCAATTCATTTGTGGAATGCTAAGTGTGAATGATAAGAAAAGATACAGGAAAGTGCAGAGTAGAATATCATTTGAGTTTCATTCATCAAGGATCTATGTGAAAAAGAATTGAAAGATTACAATACATTGGAACTGATCGAGATAGCAGGTCTACTCTACATTTCATCATCATATATTGTGCATATCTATTCTACAGAAGGTTGTAGGATTCACCATTAAAGGAGTGAGCTTTTGGATAGTGAGTCCTCACCCTTAACCGAGTTATTTGTAAAAGACTCCTAATAGGGTCAGACCCTTAACCAGGTCACTATACTTATGGCATTGTAAACAATAACTCCTAACAGGGTTGCAAGAACTTCTAACAGGGATTATTATAAACAAGTATAGTTCATTGTGGTTGTTAATTCCCACTGGGGTTTTTACCATTTGGTGTCCCCGTCACTAAATTATGGTGTTGTCTATTGTGTTATCTAAATGTGCATTTACTTTATTGTATTCTGGAGTTAATAAGAAAAAATGATTAAATTAGTTGATAACTGATTCACCCCTCCCCACTCTTAGTTATCCTTTGGGAATATTCTAATAGAAAGATCTTGCAGCTGATGACTCTACTATGAAACAAAAGGAAGTGTTCACTAATAATGCAATTGCCAAAGAATCCCTAATCAGTGCCCTATCTGACAATGAATTTTCTGAGATCAAGAAGATAGATAAAGCATACTCTATTTGGAAATACTTAGTGTTGGAAAGTGACATTGCAAGCAATTGTTATTTTGTCATTGATGTCAAACCTTAATTGGTGAGACCATTGCTATCTGTTTGAGTACCATATCTATTATTGATTAAGAAGATTTAACAAGAAGACCAAGTGAATGGTTGAGTTAAGGAAATTCAAAGGGTATCTGATCAGTTGGCAATCTAGAAAAGTAATTTGTTGTTTATCTTTCAAAGATAGTTTTTTTGGTTGTTCTATGCCAAGAAAAGTTGCATGTGCCGAGCAAAGTTTCTTGTGATGAGCAAAAGTTGCTCAATGCCGAGCACCATTGAAATTGCCAAGTGAAAATAGTGATAAAGGCCGACTTATAGAAGTTTGATTATTGATGAGATTTGAGATCTCTGGCTGGCTTAGTTGATTTTATTGGGATATGTAATGTTAATTAAAGATTGATCCACATCATTTAATGTATGGGTAGCTGTAATTAATGCATGGTTTCAATATTTAATTAGAGACTACTTTGGAGAAGTAAATTTAATGCAAAGATGGGATGATCCATTGGATCTGACCTAACCTAAGATCTATGATCTTGCTTAAGCGGAAAAAGATTTATCTGACCTAGACAGAGAGGTATATGATAACCTCAGGGGTTATTCATTGTGTGTGCAAGTGGATGAGTGTATGTGTATGCAAGAGGTTTACATAGTTAATTTACTATTTAGCATGATCTAGCAGAGAAGGAAAAAGGCAGAGGCAGAAAGTTGTATGTGTGATTGCTTGACGAATTTCCAAGTAGATCAGAAGGTTGAAATGACAATGCAGGCTATCCAGTAAGTTAACATCAGACCTGTAATTTGATCTGAATTGCAAAGTAAGTTGTATGTACCAGATCACAAACTATTGATTACTTTCTTACCATTGTATCAGTTAAATCCTTTAACAAGGTTGAATTAACAATAATTTGTATAAATCCTCTAACAAGGTGACATTCAGATTGGAATGTTCTAAGTCCTCTAACAAGATCACTCCTGACAAGGTGATTAAATCCTTTAACTAGGTCACACCTAGCAGTGAGTTATTGTAAACTTTAACAAGGTTGGCTCCTCACAGGGCATCACTTCAAAAGAGTGAATACATGGTAGCATGTTACTAGTGGTTTTTACCATATTGGGTTTCCACATTAAATACTTGTGTCAACTTGTGTGAATGCTTATGGTTTACTTTACTGTTATGTTACTACAAGCTAATTTAAATTAACAGTAAACTGCATGATTAAAGTTGTTGATTTATGCTACTGTTGTCGAGTAGATCTGAAGAACAAAAAGTTTTTATTTACTACATCTTGACCTTAGGATAACTGATACACCCCTCCCCTCTTAGTTATTATAAATTCATTCTAACAATCGGTATCAGAGCTTTGGTCTCCTAAAAATAGTTTAAAGGTACTTGGAGTGAAAAGATCAATATGTATAAGAAAGAGGTTCCCAAGCTGAACAAAGATAACTTCCCTACATGGCAGAGCTTGATGAAAATTCATTTGGCTGGTATTGGAGATGATGCTAAATGACTTATTGAACATGCCTATGTACCACCTACTTCTCCTCTCTCAGCTGTACAACTCAGAGAAAAGCATGAACACAATCAAGCAATGTTGGAGATCGCCTCCTCATTAAGTTACTTAGAGTTTGATGATGTAAAGAATTGCACAAATGCAAAAGAGATGTGGGACAAGCTTGAAACTATCTATGGTGGAGACACAAATGTGATGAGGGCTAAATTAGAAAGTCTAAGAGGTAAGTTTGATGACATGAAAATGCAAGAAGGTGAAAATGTTATTCAATATCATGGTAGAATAAAAGAATTTGTAAATGCCATTAGAGAGGCTAATGGAAAAATTGATGAGAACACCATTATGAGAAAGGTACTGAGAAATTTACTTCCTATATATTCTATTAGAGTTTCTACAATTCAAGAATTGAGATGTACTCCTAACAATAATCTGAATCTGGAAAATCTGATAGGCAGACTCACTGCATTTGAAATGTCAAATTATGATAACTATAATCCACAAGGGATTGATTCTTCTTTTAGATCACAGCTAGTTATCAACAAATCTAAGAAAGGAAAGAAACATGTGGACAGTGATAGTGACACTTTTGATGGTGAACTTGAAGCACTCATGGGAAAAAGACTATCTAGAGGAAAAGGAAAATATACAGGTAAACTTCCTATTATTTGTTTTTCATGCAACAAAGTTGGTCATATAGCTACTAGATGTCCTAAAAAAAATGAAAAGGATGAAAGAAGGGAAAACAAATACAAGGAATACAAAGATAGAAAGGATGACCGAGACTTTAGGAAATATAAGGACTACAAAGACAAAGGTAAGAAATCCTGTTATATTGCTGAAGAAACTTCTGACAATGACACTGATAATTCTGATGGCAATGATATAGAAGTTGTTTATGTTGCAATGAAAGAAGATTTTGATGATGATGAGAAAACTGCACTAATCTCTTATATGAGAAAGAATGATCATTGGATCATTGACAGTGGTTGTTCCCATCATATGACTCGTGACAAAGATAAGTTTAAAACCTTAAACCAATGTAAAGGAGGATATGTAAAATTTGGTAATGATTCACCATGTCTTATCAAAGGTAATGGATTGATTAATCTGACTGAAAAAATCAAATGTGATGATGTGTATTGGGTTGATGATCTCAAATATAATTTGTTGAGTGTTGCATAGTTGAACAATTCTGGTTACAAGGTTGAATTCCATCACAGAAAGGAAAAGATCTATGACTCTACTGGAGAACTTGTTGGTAGAGGTGATCAGACCAAAGGTAAAATATTTTATCTATATTTATCTAAAGAAACATGTTTGTTTGCATATTACAATGATGTTTGGTTATGGCATAAGAGGTTGTGTCATGTGAACTTTGATAACTTGGTAAGCATAAGTAAACTTAAAAAGGTTAGAGGGCTACCTAAGTTAAAGAAACCTAAGAATGCTATGTGTAAACAATGTTAACTTGGAAAGATGACTAAATCTAGTTTCAAGAGCAAAACACATGTATCAGAGGAAATTCTAGAATTGGTCCATACTGATCTCTGTGGTCCCATTGGAGAAAGAAGCTATTGTGGTGCTAGATACTTTATTATATTTATTGATGATTATTCAAGGATGATGACTGTAATGTTTCTCAAAGAAAAATCTGATGCATTCCAGTTATTCAAATGGTACTTAGCTAAAGTTGAAAAGGAAACAGGCAAAAGTTTGAAATTCTTAAGATCTGACAGAGGTGGACAGTTTATTTCTAATGAGTTTAACATGTTTTCCAATGACCGAGGAATAAAGAGACAGATGTCTGCACCCAGGACTCCTCCAAAAAATGTTATTGCTCAATCAAGGAACAGGTCTATCATGGACTATGCAAGAACACTAATGATGGAGAAAAATGTTGCACAAAAGTATTAGAAAGAAGCTGTAAGTACTACAGTCTATACACTAAATAGAGTTCAAGTCAAGAAAGGTAAAAATGCTACACCTTATGAACTTTTCTATGGTTATGCACCTAGTGTAAAGTATTTTGAAGTATTTGGAAGCAAATGTTTTATAGTGAAAGACAACAGAAATGGAAAACTAGATGCTAAAGGTGAAGAAGGTATATTCCTTAGTTATTCAACCAAAAGAAAAGCATACAAATGTTTGAATTCTAATACTAACAAAATTATTGAAAGTGCAAATGTAAGAATTGATGAGTTTGTAGAAAGAAATGATGCTGAAAGTACACAAGAACCTAAAAGCTACAGATCTTTCATATATCTAGATGAGGAAGATTCTAATTCACTACCTGAGACTACTGCTGACCAACAACATGCACCTTCCCAGTCATAGAGTGGAGTTGACGAGCAACTGCAAGCGAATGCTGAGCTATCTGATGGAGATGCCGAGTCACAAAATCAACCAGAATTGAATACAGATGATGAACCTAAAGCAAGGACTGAGCCTACCTGTTGAGCATTATTTTAACACAAGCCAACTTGCTAGGATCTTGAGATTTGATTTCCTCTCTTGAAAGAATAACAGAGTTATTCCCAAGGTTCTCCATGGTCGGGTCACAACCTGCTTGGTTACTTAGTTGAAGATAAGTGTGATTGTTCATGAGGAGGCCTTTGCTGGTACATTCAAGATCGCAAACTGCAAAATATTGTTAGTTCTCTCTTTTTTTGGTATTTTCTATTTTAACAAGTATGGGTGTTGTAAATACAATTTTGTGTTTTCAAGATGGTAATTTTTAAAATTAATGATAGCATTTTAAAGAGGGAAGGGTAATGAGAAATAAAGCAAATTGCGAGAAAAGTGAAATCCTAAGGACATAAACTGCTGTAAACCGTTCCTTGCAAATTAAATGCTTGGAGAGATTTGGAAAAACCCACGAAGCATAAATCAGACCAAATCACAATTCACTACTCCACAGATGCAAGCGTTCGGAGAGAAGACATATTCACTTGTGCAAGATATTCAAAATCTATCAAATTGCGAAGCCACCAAGATGTGTGCACCCACAAGACAGATTTATCATTAAGCCCAAAGATGATCTCTTCCATGCATTCATCATAGTGAGGTAGATATATAGTAGCAAACTCCAACTAAAAGTAGCACGAATTTGAAGCACAATAACACAAAGGGCTCTCTGAAAATAAAGAATAATGCAAGCATACATTCAATAAATTTGCATAGATAGCAGTAATTCACACACCATGAATGAAGCACCCAATGTAGATCTTTATTGTATTAAAAAGTTGGCCTTTTACATTGTTTTTTTATTACAATATATAGAGTTTTGATCTACAACTCTAATTTTCAGAGTTAGGGCATCAGAGAGTCTAAACTAAAGAAATAGAACTAAAACTAGAACTTTGCTGAAGGTAAACTACTACTAACTGATACTATGTAACTTGCATAGATTCTTAAACCCATTTACAATCCATTTTCTTATGCAAAGAGGGCAAAATCTGCCAAAGAAGAGAGAGAGAAAGGAGGAGAATTCCTTCTATGAACTGGGAGTCTTCTTCTTGATCTTGGTGGATGCTTCTTGGATTCTTCACCTGGAACTATTTCTGGTGGTGGGAACTGATAGGAAACCTTTAGTCCTTCCAAAATGAACTCAAGTTTCCCATGGATATGATCTAGAGTCTAACTGGTGTCTAAAAAAGTAACCTCGTTGAAACCCCAGTTTTTCAAACCCCGACCTCTACCCCAAAACTTTAATGCCTTCAAAATTTCTCAGGTGTTCTTCAAAATCTTCAAAATTGGAGGTCCAAGAATTTTAGACTTGTCGTGGGTTGAAAGTTTGAAAAAACTTGAGGAGATCAAAAGGCTGAAATCTTTGAAGGCTGAAAGGCTGAAAAACTGCTTGCTTTGGGAGGTCAAAAAAACCAAAATTTTGGAGTTCGAAAGGCCGAAAACTCCACCTTAGTAGAAATTTGGCCAAGTGTGAAAATATTTCCCCACTTATCTGGAAACTAGACCTTGGAGCTTTATCCAGGAAAGACCTCTAGGTGAGCTGCCCGAAGCCTGTAAACTATTTCTTGAACCTCTTCAAAATTGATCTCCTTCCTTTTTATCTTGGTGACCCTTCGTTCTTGCTTCTTTTTGAAGATAGTTAATTCAAAAGTGAAGAACGTGATCTCTTCTTTGTGCTGTGACATTCTGTGTATTTCCTCTTTCATGTAGAATAGTTGCTGCAAGGCCTCCTTGGTATTGACTCCAGCCAGAACATCTCTAAATTGTTGGACCACTTCCTTGGAGGGACGTAGAGCCTATTAGCTTTCATCTCGGTAGACATTGAGGCCGACCCCTCTGAAGAAGGTATCTATATCTTTGATCTATTTTATTACCTCCTCCCACTTTTCATCTATAAGGGCCTGGTGTTTCTTGTAGGCCTTAATTATCTTGGCCATTTTCTTGATCCAAGTCTAAAATTTATCCAGTTCTTCACCCTCATAGACTTTTACCAAAATTTGGAAGCGTTGCTTTCAAATTATCTCCAAATCTTGGAGAGCTACTTGCCACTTAACTACCTCTGCATCCATACCCCCATCATCTTCCACCAGGTCGATGAGTGAATTAAATTCAACCAATATGGTTTTGTATGGCCTAAATACTGATGGGATTGCCTTCTCTCTGTGGTGCAGAGCACCCTAGGGTTTTAGCTCCAAGCCCTAGTAATTTGTAGAGTGATCAAAGGAACAGATCATGGTTAGCAGCTAGTTCGGTTTCAGTTAGCAGTTTCCCCAAACACTAACATCTTCAGCTTTTAACTCCTAAAGAGCGGGCCAGTTACTTTATGCTTATCGCACAGTCGCAAAAGTGATCAGAGGTTAAGTTGAAACCGGTGTGAGAACGCGACAATAACATATCGCACAATCGCAAAGTGATCGGCAGTCAGGTTGAAATAGTTGCAAGGATGCGATGATAGTATAGTCGCACAGTCGCAAGGCGTTGGGCAATTAGTTTGGAAACAGTGCGACGCTGCGATGACAGTTACATTAGTTTATCGCGTAATCGTTGAACAATCGGTGGTTAAGTTTTGAAGTGTGCGAGTGAGCGATGAGGAGGCATCACATAGTCACGAGGTGAACCGACAGTTAAGTTATAAGGGTCGCGATAACGTGATGAGAGCTCATCGCATAGTCGCGAGGTGAACCGGCAGGTAGGCTATAAGACTTGCGACACTGTGACAAGAGGTTTCAACAATGTATCGTGTACTCGCAGAGTAATGGACAGTTAGTGTTATGAGTGTGCGAGAGTGCGATAAGCATGCATTACAGGGTCGCAGAACAAAAGACAGCTCATGCAGAAGTGTTGCAAGCACGCAACTACAATGCATCGCGGGGTCGCAGATGAATCGGCAGCTTGTCAATAAGATGTGTGAGAGCATGACAAACAGTGCATCGCATAGTCACAGAGAAGATGTCTGCTCATTTTGAAGCGTTTTGGGTGTGTGACTACAACTCATCGCACAATCGCAATGGAATTGGCAGTAAGGTTTTGAGTGCTGCGGGAGCGCGACAGCAGTTATCACCAAGTCACATGATAAAGGCATGCATAGTGATTAAGTCTCGCGATAGTGCGACTAACATTTAGAGTATGGGTTGATTTTCCAACAATGCAGAGGGAAGTGGAAAAGTTAGTGACATGGAGGAAAATTTTGTCCACGTTGACGGCCATGCAGAGGAAGATCTTGATGACAGTTACAGGAAGAAGATGAAGAGCCGAGGTAGTTAGAATCTTTAGAAGGCAGGTAACCTAGAAATGGTTACAAATCAAGAAGAGGCCGAATATATAATCAAGAAAAGAAAACCTGTAGAAGGTTGTTGTTGGAGAACTAGAATTGCGAAGGATAGCAGAGACGTTTTCTGTGTGTGTGAATTGTAACTTTCTGATTTTCAATAAAGAAGAGTTTTGGTGTGTTCTGTGTAGATTTGTGTTGTGTGCAGGTTTCTGTAGAGTAGGATTTTGAATTCAGTTAAGCCTCATGGGTGCTTTTTGACTCTGATAATCCATCCTATGGAGTGTGACTGTCAAGAAGCATCCCTCATGTATTTGTATTTTGTTTTTGTGTTTGTGACTGAGAAGTGGCTATTCAGAATGGTAGACAAGTCCTAAGCGAGCTTAATGGTCTGGCTAGAGAACTTGTAGGAGAGAGAGATAGAAGGAGAAGGTGCATGACTGACTTTATTCAGTCATGAAGAGTAAGATAAGGTGAAGAGTGAGACATTTCGGTGGGTAGGAAACCTAAGAGAGAGGGAGTATAGAAATCCTTCTAGTTAGGCTCTGTGAGCAACCCTAAGAGACTCAAGTGTGAGTCTAGAGGATCCTGAAGTGAATAGGATCCAAGGTAAGATTCCTAAAAGAGAGTAGGATTCTACGAGAGAAAGGTGACCTCCCCATCAGATTGGTATCAGAGCCTAGTTAAAGATTTGGGTTTGAAATTTGTAGATGTTTCAAAGTACTAAGGAATCAGTAGGAGAATCAGCCATGGTGACAAATGTAGAGTTGGCTAAAGAGGTGAATGAACAGAAGGACAGAAATAGACTCCTTGAAGAAACTCTTGAGTTAATGAGAAAACAACTAGAGGATATTGCTGATAAAGTGACTGGAGAAGTAGAGATTTCCAATAAAGGAAAAGTTGTTGCAGAGGAGGATGTTATACCAGAACCAGACCCTCCTATGCTAGAAGAACCATTCTTGAAGGCTATCAAGGCTCTAGGTGGAAAGGCATTGGACGGAGTACCAATACTTGCTGGAAAAATGGACTCTGAACTGGTAATGGAATGGATTGAAGGAATGGAGAATCATTTTTATTGTGAAGGAGTGACTGAAGCACAGAAAGTGAAAGTTGCTAAGTCTAGATTGAGAGGAGCAGCCTTAACTCGGTGGAAATTCATCCAAGAAGAAAGAGAAAAAGAAGGTAAAAAGCCTATTGCAAATTGGCAGGCTATGGTGTCAAAAATTAAGGAGAATTATCTTCCTGAAGAATATGAGATTTAGCTTCATAGAAAGAGGTAGAGTTTGAGACAGAAAGATTTGGATGTGGCTGCATATACTGAAGAATTTTAGAAACTATGTTTGAGATCAAGAGTGCAAGAAGAAGAAGAAGCAGTAAAAGTTGCTTGGTATATGGGTGGTTTGAGAGCAAACATTCAAGAAGAGATAAGTTTATGGGCACCAACTACAGTGCAAAAATGTTTTCAGTTGGCACTGAAGGTAGAAGAAAAGAATAAGAGAAGACAAGACTCTAACCCTAAGAATAGAGGTAGAGGCAGAGGATTTCACAGAGGTGGATATAAAGGCAGAGATAACGAGTCCAAGACTCAAGAAGATGCAAAATTAGTGGAGCAGAACCATCACAATAATGATAACAGAGGAGGCTACCAGAGAGGTAGAAATTCTCATCATGGAGGCAGAGGAAGGCAAAGTTATGGTGGTAGAGGATCACATTTTGCTACCATGTGTAACACCCCAAAATTGGCTCCTAACAACTTAATCAATTTTGGTGCATTTTCTTATCTTCAAAGTCCTATTGTATTAGGAAATTCTCCTCCTAATTGACTTTAATTGACTGAGTTTCAAATGCAAAAAACCCAAATTTGCATAAATCTGACATTACACTTAAATTCCTAAATCTTAAATGATTATTAGCTAAAATCCCTATGATTAATTGATTTAATCCTAAAGTCCTAAAGTGCTTTTAATTAAATCAAAT
>MU226206.1:60139-84721 GCA_018584345.1 Thuja plicata
CGAAGATGCAGAAAGATGTAAGGAGATATGTAGAGCAATGCACAGTTTGTCAGAAGGCAAAGGGGACCTCTACAAATGCTGGTTTGTATCAACCACTACCCATACCAGATAGACCTTGGGAATTTTTTAGCATGGATTTTACTATAGGGTTACCTAGGACAAAGACTGGTTATGATAGTATTTTTGTTCTAGTAGACAGGTTCAGCAAAATGAGTCATTTTATACCTTGTAAGACCACTAATGATGCCAGTCATATTGCTCACTTATTTTTCAAGGAAATAGTTAGAATTCATGGTTTTCCAGTAAACATAGTGTCTGACAGAGATGTCAAATTCATGGGTCATTTTTGGAAGACCTTATGGAGAAGATTGGGAACTAATTTGTCCCACAGTTCTGCCTACCATCCTCAAACAGATGGCCATACAGAAGTTATCAACAAAGTGTTGGGAAACTTGCTTAGATGCTTAACAAAGGAGTATGGACAAGCCTGGGATCAAGTGTTACCACAGGCGGAATTTTCTTATAATGATAGTGTTAACAGGACTACAGGGAAACGTCCATTTCAGATTGTGTATTGGATACATCCACGCGGAGTTTGTGAACTCAGAGAGCTAAAAGGACAGGGAGTGATAAGTGGACATGTTGATGACTTTGCACAGTCTATGAAGGAGATACATGATCAGGTGAAGAGGAATCTGATTGAATCAAATCAAAGATTAAAAGAGAAGGTAGATGAAGGAAGGAGAGAAGTCCAATCTCAAATTGGAGATCTGGTAATGGTACATCTGAACAAAGTCAGATTACAGAAGGGGATTCCTACTAAGTTGCAAATGAGGAGAATAGGTCCCTGCAAGATAATGGAGAAGTATGGGCAGAATGCCTATAAAATTGATTTACCTAAAAATTTGGATATATCACCTATTTTTAATGTGCAGGATCTTATTCCATACAAAGGACCAGTGATACCTGAGATTACTCAGCAGATGGAAATAGGAAAATATGTTCAAGGTATACAGGTGAAGACTAAGTACAAGTTGCAAGAAGAGAAAAACCTGGATTCACGAGTGCAGAAGACAACTCAACGCAGGGTATACAGAGAATACCTTGTCAAATGGTTAGGGTTACCAGAAGTAGAAGCTACATTGATGGATGAAGAAGAATGCAGAAAGAAAGGAATTAGTTTGGCATTATTGCCGACTAATTTAAAGTAAATTCTTCCTTCGCAGAGGAAGGAGTATGGTGCAAAGCACCCTAGGGTTTTAGCTCCAAGCCCTAGTAATTTGCAGAGTGATCAAAGGAGCAGATCACGGTTAGCAGCTAGTTTGGTTTCAGTTAGCAGTTTCCCCAAACACTAACAGCTTCAGCTTTTAACTCCTAAAGAGTTGGCCAGTTACTTTATGCTTATCGCACAGTCGCAAAAGTGATCAGAGGTTAAGTTGAAACCGGTGTGAGAATGCGACAATAGCATATCGCACAATCGCAAAGTGATCGGCAGTCAGGTTGAAATAGTTGCGAGGATGCGATGATAGTATAGTCGCACAGTCGCAAGGCGTTGGGCAGTTAGTTTGGAAACAGCGTGACACTCCCATGACAGTTACATTAGTCTATCACATAATCACTGAATAATTGGTGGTTAAGTTTTGAAGTGTGCGAGTGAGCGACAAGGAGGCATCGCACAGTCGCGAGGTGAACCAAAAATTAAGTTATAAGGGTCACAACAACGCAATGAGAGCTCATCGCATAGTCACAAGGTGAACCGACAGGTAGGCTATAAGACTCATGATGTTGTGACAAGAGGTTTCAAAAATGTATCACGTACTCGTAGAGTAATGGATAGTTAGTGTTATGAGTGTGCGAGAGCGCGACAAGCATCCATCGCAGGGTCGCAAAACAAAAGATAGCTCATGTAGAAGTGTTGCGAGTGCGTGACTACAATGCATCGTGAGGTCGCAGATGAATCGGCAACTCGTCAATAAGAGGTGCAAGAGTGCGAAAAACAGTGCATCGCACAGTCGCAGAGAAGATGTCAGCTCATTTTGAAGCATTGCGGGGGCACAACTACAACTTATCACACAATCGCAAGGGAATCGGCAGTAAGGTTTTGAGTGCTGCGGGAGCGCGACAGCAGTTATCGCCAAGTCGCAGGATAAAGGCATGCATAGTGATTGAGTCTCGCGACAGTGTGACTAACATTCAGAGTATGGGTTGATTTTCCAACAACACAGAGAGAAGTGGAAAAGTCAGTGACATGGAGGAAAATGTTGTCCACGTCGACGGCCATGCAGAGGAAGATCTTGATGATAGTTACAGGAAGAAGATGAAGAGCCGAGGCAGTTAGAATCTTCAGACGGCAGGTAACCTAGAAATGGTTACAAATCAAGAAGAGGCCGAATATATAATCAAGAAAAGAAAACGTGTAGAAGGTTGTTGTTGGAGAATTGGAATTGCGAAGGCTAGCAGAGAAGTTTTCTGTGTGTGTGGATTGTAACTTTCTATTTTCAATAAAGAAGAGTTTTGGTGTGTTCTGTGTAGATTTGTGTTGTGTGTAGATTTCTGTAGAGTAGGATTTTGAAATTAGTTAAGCCTCATGGGTGCTTTTTGACTCTAATAATCCATCATATGGAGTGTGACTGTCAAGAAGCATCCCTCATGTATTTGTATTCTATTTTTGTGTCTGTGACTGAGAAGTGGCTAGTCAGAATGGTAGACAAGTCCTAGGCGAGCTTAATGGTCCGGCTAGAGAACTTGTAGGAGAGAGAGATAGAAGGAGAAGGTGCATGACTGACTGTATTCATTCATGAAGAGTGAGACATTTCGGTGGGTAGGAAACCTAAGAGAGAGGGAGTATAGAAATCCTTCTAGTTAGGGTTTGTGAGCAACCCTAAGAGACTCAAGTGTGATTCTAGAGGATCCTAAAGTGAATAGGATCCAAGGTAAGATTCCTAAAAGAGAGTAGGAGTCTAGGAGAGAAAGGTGACCTCCCCATCACTCTGAATTGTTTGAAGTCATTTATCCAATCAGCGCTTTCCTAGATAAAAGAGGGAGTCAAACCTACCAGCAAATCTGGTGTAGCCCTTTTATCAAGCATGGCCTGTAGTGAAGCCTCTGAACAATTTGGGTCAATGCGACCCAACATCTTATGTATGAACCCTTTTAAGGCTTTATTTTGGTCCATTAAAGTTTTGATGGTTTCTTCATCGTTATTCATGAACCCTAGAGCATGCTTCAGCCCTAAAGCTGCTAGTGTTTTTCTCCCTTCTCTTGTAGGTTCAACCAAATCCATCCAATTCACTAGTGTAGGTTCTTCTCCTAGGTTGTATCTCCTTGGTAAACCAAGTAGGTTTACCGAATGTAGTTACAGGTTCATATGGTGCAACCTGGAGGATCAAAGTGAGGCTTTGTATTTATGGCTCTGTTTCTTTTTCTGATTCCTTTTCTTTCCCTTTTCCTTGTTCATTCCCTCCTTCCTTCATTCCTTCCCCTTCAAAATCCACATCCATTTCTCCTTCTTCCTTTCCTCCTTCTTTATCTCCTTGTTCAGTTACCATGTTATCCTCTTCTTTGTCCTGGGCTTCTTCATCGAAAGTATCAATTGATACCTTTGACTTTAGACCGATCATGGCCTCCAACGTGGTATAGAAAGGTGGTGTGTCCTTAGCACTCACAACTTCTCTGAAAACCTGGGTGGCACATGTTGGAGGGATATATGTTGAGGGAACAAGTGTTGGTATGATTGGAGTGGGAGATGAGGAGATGGTGGTAGTAGATGGAGGCAGAGTTGGTGCAGTAAGTATGTGGGGTGCTGGAGTGAAAACATAACTCCCTCTAGCTACATTGTCTATTACTAAACTTTGAGTTACCCCACTGTATTGGGTTTTAGGCCATGGAGCAGAATCAGAGCTTACTAGTGGAGTAGGAACATTCACCGGAGGATTGGTGAACTAGACCGGTGGAGTAAGGGCTACCTGAGGTTATATGAGCGGTGGTGGAGTGAGGACTACCTGGGCTTGTATGAGAGGTGGTGGAGTGAGGGCTACCTGGGGTTATATGAACGGTGGTCCCCCAATGTGTGTATCTTGGCCCTGATCCAAAAAGCCTTCCAGTCCTTCAAAATTAGAAAGCATGAACTCATCTGATCCCAATGCATCCAAAGGATTATCCTATTCTTTGGGATCCTCTTTATGTTTCTTAGTAGTCTCCTTTTCTCTCCTCTTTTGCAACCTACTCTTCTGGACTAAGGGCTCACCTGCATCCTCTTCCTCAGGCACTTCTTGTATAGTTTCTAACTGCGGAGATTCATAACTCTTCTTTCTCTTATAGGTTTTCTTCTCAGTGGTGGGGGAAGATTGGCGAGAGGTAGATGGGCCTTCTCTTGATTGGGGTTGTGACGACCCTGCTAGTGGGTCAATCTGGCCTATCATTCTAGTTTTCTTAGGCCTAGGATTGGAGCCATATTCAACTGGTCATTCATGACCATACACCATTCTTAGCTTCTGAGGGGGAGCCTTCTTATATTTAGGAGTTGTTGAATTTTCTCCTCGTTGTTTCTCTACTTTCCTGGAGGGCTCCATTAATGTTTTCACCGGGATCAGACTCATCTAGTGTGGCTTTTTGATCCAATATATAGTGTTCTTTATCACGTGCCTTTCCCTGAAGTCTATGTCATCATTTTCATCTTTGTCTACCTCAACATTCATGATTGGCTGGTCATACACCTTATCTTTTGTGTAAATGTCTTCTAAGACCTCCTCTGAAGCACATTCTCATACCTTCAAGGAAATAGGAACCTTCAACACCTCTTTTTCCAGAGCTAGGTTCATTCTACAGTAATCTTGGATTCTGACCTCATGATAATCTATATATTTTATCCATTGATCTTCCATATGTGGCTCATGTACATAGAATTTGCCGATTATATGGCTATAAGTACCTATAGTATCAAAGCAGGCTCGTACTGTCTTGTAAAGCTGTAAGGGATAGTCATCTCATTCAAAAGTAAGGGATTTGCAAACCTTCATGTCCTATAGTGTATAGGGTCCCAAAGAGATGGGAAAGTCCTAACGGTGCTTCTTCTTATGTTTTATGTGCTCATATGCATCTGTGAGCTTCCTGGCCATCTCCAATATGATTATCCAGTTGGATGGGTACCTGAGAAACTTCTTTGGTTGCAAGGTTGACCTGGCTATCCTAATATATGTGAATGTCTTGAACTAGATAAAATAGGCCCTAATGGCCCTTACCTTAGCTACAGCCTCTTCTGACATCCTTTTAGCAAAGTTACCCTTAATAGATCGGATGATTACAAATATGAATGCATCATTGACTATCTGGGGAATCCTCTGGCATGTTTGCTCCTTTTACCAGCCGCGGGTATACAAGATGGGGCCATGCATTTGGGTCATTCAGACTTCCCCTCTTGGTGAGACCAAGATAATATTCCTAGGTAGCTAGTAGATACACCATGTAAGTGCTCATGTAAAACTTGGGGTTATGTTTCACGACTGTCAATTGCTCATCCAGATTATCACTGGTGATGGTGCCCTAGTTGAATCTTTCCTTCCATTCTCGAATCCTTTCTATCAATAGGATCATTCAGTGCTTGAGTTGGGTGGACTATGGTAACCCATACACCCTACTTATCATTTTTATAGCTTCCTAGATATCATCTCTCATATAACCTCTCTGAAGCTCTATCTTGTCTAGTTTGTTCTTGGGAAGTGGTTGTTTGAGGTATTCCTTATTCATCATCTCATTTACGATTTTCTCCCTATTGCCAAACCACTTGGTCCCCTTTTCAATATAAAAGTCATAGAATTTTTCTATGCCTTTGTGAAGGTGAAAGATGTCCTCAATGATATCCGGCCTGATGTCTAGCACCACCTAATCCTCAGAGTTTACTACCACCATCTTATCTGAATCGTAATGATGAGCTACAGTGATGATCAATTCTGAAGATGAAATAGCCACGGGGTGTGTGGCTGCATTTACTATCTTGGATAGGACTAATGAGGTACAGTCCTCAGATCTATTCACCAATTGGGAGCACTGGGTTAGGAATTCATTACAATCCATGTTCCCGATGTTGGTGTCAGTTACCTCACTATGTTTGTTCCCCACCTTTGAGCTAGGGGGATTCCCCTTGTATTGATACTTCATTGGGGATGTTATCTTGGGTTCAGTCATTCCTGCAAGAAAAGACAAATATCAGTAGCTTATTTGAACAGGAAAAACAATTTAAACTATGAAAGCAAGTAAAGAGAGCTGAAAAAATAGTTAAAGTGCAAGTTTTCACACTTTTAGACCTTTCAGGGTTTTGGACACCGAAAACTAGTTTGAAGACTGAAAAGTCCAAAAGTGCAAACAGGTATATGGTAGGGCCAAGTCCATCAGGGGTTTCAGAGTTTCAAACACCGAATTGGGAGGGGCTTTCTCAAGGACATCGAATCATCTGAACATGGTGAGGAACCTAGATGGACTGATCAGAGGTTTCGCTTTTGGCTTTTTGGACTTTTGGACCTTTCAGATGTCTGAAAGGCTGAAACGTCTAAAACGACACTTGATGAAAGTTAAGATCTAGTTTTTGGCCCTTCAGAGGCTGAAAAACTCTGGCAAGCACCGTGATTGACAAAAACACAAGACCCTAAGCCTACACCTAATGACACTAGAAAACCCTAGGGCCAACAAGGAGGGACATCCCTATCGATGCACGAAGACACAAAAGCCCAAAAAGGCGATGAAACAAAGTGCCCTAGGATGGACAGGCACTAGGGGCACCGAAAAGACCCTAAACCTAAGTAAGCCCAAAATCACCAAGCAAGGAAGGGCGAAGAGAACCTACCTCAAATGATTGAGCAAAGGGGAGGGCAACCAAGTAGCTTGGAAGAGGAGGCAATTAGCGAGGAGGAAGCAGACAGAACACGAGCGAGAGCACACACACAAAAAAATTACAAAGTGAAATGAAAAAGGGACGTTACCCCTTTTATAACCCATGGGCTAACATCAGCAGTTTTGGGGTTTCAGACCCCAAAAGGCCGAAAATGCTAAAGGAGGACCAAGAATTCAACCTTTCGGTGTTTTCAGAGTCCAAAAACACCAAAAGGTCGAGTCTTTAGCCTTTCGACCATTTTAGCATTTTGAAGGATCTAAATCATCCAAAAGTCCAAAAGGGCCGAAAGGTCAGGTTTTTGGCCTTTTTTCCATTTTGACATTTTAGAGGATCTAAATCCTTTGAAAGGCCGAAAGGGCCGAAAGGCCAAAAAAGGGTTCTTTCTTTATCTGCTTTGGTTACAGTAATTTTCTCTAGTGGCTGACTGGATCTCTACAAGGGGTGGACACTACGAAAGGAAAAAAAAGACCAAAAGAAGGGGGATTCCCATGGTTAGAGGACCCAAAATGAGGTGTGTGTTGTTGACCCACAAAAAATAGCCATGAAAAAAGGAGGAATGACCCAGGCATTTCTTTATCATCAACACTCTTCAAAAAAGTAGCTTTGTAGTAGAACCAAACCAAGAGGTGGTGGAGTTGACGATTCTTCAATGACCTCCAATCTTAGGTTCTTCCATTAGTTTCCCCATGTGTGTTCGTGTGTGTTCATTTCCTGACCTTTGGTTGTGATAACCAAGGCGCTTGCCAGTTATTCCCAACCTTTGCCAAATAAAACCAAGGCTTCCCGAAAAGAGCTTTGCTGCAAGTCAAGCATCCATAGCCCCGACAAATTTTTCCCTGAGTCCCAAGTATAACCTTTCTCTACTGCCAGTCGAGCATCCATAGCCCTGGTAGAGGTTGTCATAATCACCCAAGTCTATCCTGTCTGCTTAGGCTACAACTTTATTTTTTTGTGAGAACTCCTTTTTTGGAAAATCATTTTGTTTCTTCTGTTTTCTTGGAGATGTATCAAGCCTTGGACGTTAGTGTGTTCCATGCATTCAGGTCCATAACCTCCTTTCTTCTTTCTTTTTTCTTATCTAAGTAATGATTAGGCAGTATTTCCTGTACTTTTCACTTGTGACCTCTTTGGGGAACTTTTCTTTTGAGTGTCTCTTTTTCTTTCCCTTTTGGGCTCTTCTTTCTTTTGTTATTGCCTTCACATTCAGTTCAGACTTGGGTTCTAGGATCGGTGGGTACCCGAACCTATGCACTCAGGTTGGCTACAACTGAAAAATGCCTTAGAAACCAATGCCCTCTAGTGTTGTACCTTAATGTGTCTTGTGATTAGGATGACCAAACTTTGAACTCCTTCTTGTCTGTCAATGATAATCATCACTACTTTGTCTTTTGGGAAAGGTTCCCTTACACTGCACGTATCCTTGGAGAAATTTGACTAAGAAATACCTTTTCTCCCCTTGCAGAACACCTTGGACTAGATCCAAAACATGCTAACCCAAAACAACAACAAAACAAGCCCCGACAAAAGAAGAGAACAAACACGAGTGGAAGAAAGGACTGACGGAAAGAACAACAAAGAAAATGGAAAAATGCAAAAGTGACTATGGTACAAGGGATGGAAGACAGTCCCATTTAGGATCCAAAGTAATGTTTGAGGAATTTCCCATTGATTGGAAATGGGGTCAACTCTTCATCCAATGTGATAATCCTAAAAGTGTTCTCCCCCAGGATCTCTAATATTTGGTAAGGGCCTGTCCATAGTCTTTGGAACTTGGTGTGGCTGCCTAGCTTTTCTCTTTCCTTATCCCACGGGAGGAAAAGGCAAGAGATCCTGAAGGTTTTGATTGTAGCTCTCTTTTCGAACCACCTTTTGACTATAGCCTGATGCTTTGATACATGTTCTAGGGCCAAAGTTTTTTTCTCCTCTAGTTTTAGGATATTCATGAGTCTGACTTATACCTGATCTTCCTCCCCCTATATACTGGTCCATAAATCTTAGAATTCGGATCTTTAGGTTCATAGGAAAGACCGGTTGCAAGTCGTAGACAAGTTGGTATGGAGACATCCCCAGGGCATTCTTGATCCTTAAGTGATCAGTCCATAAAGTATATTTCAGCCGCGTGTGCCAGTCCCTGGAGTTGTTATCCAGGAGGTGTTTGATCACTATTGTCAAATTATTGTTTGTAGACTCTGCTATGCCATTGCCTTGCGGACAGTAATTTGAAGAGAATTTGAGGATTACCTAGTTTTTGAAGGCCCATTGTGTGAGTGAGGTCGAAGAGAAAGAGGGGGCATTGTCACATACCAGATAGAATGGCATCCAAAACCTAGTTATGATGTGTTCCTCCATGAATTTGATCATGGCCTCAGTGGTACAATTTTTCAATGCTTGCACCTCCATCCAGTGCATGCAATAGTCGATAGTTGTTAAGATAAACTTATGTCCTACAAATGAAGGGGGGTTAATCACTCCAACAAAATCCAAGCCCCATTGGGCAAACGGGCATACCTCATAGACTAATTGTAAGGGCATTGCAAGATTTCTCTCTCAAGTCATGCTAGTTTGGCAAGTGTGGAAGGATCTTACGTGCTCGCTAGTATCTTTAAATATCATAGGCCAAAAATACCTTTCCCTCAGGATTTGGTGAGTTGTGGCCTCCACTGACCCATGTCCCATTCTATATTTGTCATGAAAGTCCACCAGTATTTGTTTTGCCTCCGCTCTATCCAAACACCTTAGGTACAAACCCTCATAATTGCATTTGTAGAGTTGTCCACTCTTTAGCATGTAAGAACTACTTTTGATCTTTAAAGCTCTTCTCTGGGAACTTTTCATTTCCTCAGGGCAGTGATTCTATAATAGATAGTACACTATGTCTTAGTACCATACATCTGTGATCATTCCTTGATCGGTGTATGTTTGGCAAACCAAACCTTCTTCAAACTCAGAGATCAGCTTTGTCAGGCCTTGGCCCCTTACCAATTTTGTTGGTTGGATTTCTAGGTCAAACTCTTGGAGAATTGCCATCCATTTTCCTCTCCACTCTCCCAGTTCATTTTGCATCAGGAGGGACTTAACTGCCGCATCTGGAACTATCCCAATGACTTTACTCCTTAGAATATAATGCCTGAACTTCTTCACCACCTTGATCAGAGAAAATGATTGTTTATCCAGGTTTGGGTACTTGAGCTCAGCATCTTTGAAAGGGAAACTCATGAAGGCGATGGGTCTTTCGTCTTCACTATTCCTCTTCTGCGTGACAATGCCCATGCATGAGTGTTCTAACGTGAAAGAGTAGACCTTGAAAGTGATGGTGTAGTTAGGATTGGCTAGGACTAGTGCCCTGGAAATGGTAGTCTTAATCTCTTTGAAAGACTTCTTGGCTAGGAGGGCCCATTCGATCTTGGCATCTTTCTTGAGCATGTCATTCAATGGTTTCACTATTTCTATGAAGCCACTAATGAATTTTCTGATGAAGTTGATCTTTCTGAAGAAAGATTTTAGTTCGTTGCGGCTATGAGGTGGTGTCAATTTTAGGATCACCTCCACCCTTTCAGGGTCAATGGATATCCCCTTTTCAAAGATGATATGCCCCAAGACCTTTCCTTCGGTTACCCCAAACACACATTTCTTGGGGTTGAGGGAGATCCCAAATTCTCTGCACCTCTAGAGGCATTTTCTGAGGTCACTTATATGGTCAGCTCTTAGTTTCAAGTAGACTATGAGATCATCCATTTAGATGATAAGGCACCTTCCAACCAATCCTTTGAATGCTATGTCCATTTCTCTCTGGAAGGTGGCTCCAGCATTAATCAGCCTGAAAGGCATCCGTTGATAGGCGAAAGTTCCCCATTTAGTGGTGAATGTCATTTTTAGCCTGTCCTCTTCCTGTACCATCACCTGATTATACCCTGAGTAGCGATCCAGGAATGACATCATTTGAGATCCATTAACCTTTTGCAGCACTTCATCTAGAGATGGGAGCAGATAATTATCCTTTTGAGAGGACTTGTTGAGGTTCCAGAAGTCTACGCACAGCCTAATTTCTCCAGTCTTCTTCCTTATCAGTACTAGGTTTACAACCCATGTAGAATGTTGAATTGGGAAGATGATCCTGGTGTCGAGCAGCTTCTGGACTTCCTTCTTAATTAAGGGCTCCATAGTGGGATTCACAGTTTTTTGTCATTATCGAAAAGGCTTAGAATCCAGCTTCAAAGGGATGTTGTGCACTATGACTAAGGTGTCATATGTCTTTAATTCTTCATATCTCCATGCTATGACATCTCAATATTCAGTGAGAAGCTAGACCATTTTCTCCCTTTCTTCCTTGGTTCCCACTTTTCTGATGTGGACTTCTCTTGGTTCTTCCGTGCCTAGGTTGTAGGTGTCACATTCTTTACCATTAGGTCTTACGTTGGGGCGTCTTTATATAGCAATATTATCACTGTTAAAAATCGTCTCTAGTTCTACCATTCCCTTGGGTATGGCATTAGTTTTCAAGTCTATGACGTTGTAATCATCAGACTCTTCAGGCTCAACTATTTCCTCCCCGTTCTTCTCCTCGTCGATGATCTGCTTTTTGAACATGCCAGCGCACATGATAAACTCTAAGATATGTTGATCATCTTGGAAGACTTGAAAGTTAGTGACATTTTCTGGAATGGCTGGGGCTATGACAAGTTCGATCAAGAATTTATTTAGTTTGGATTCCTCCATTGGATGTAATGAGCTAGCTGAAATAGCCAATGCATCAGCAACAACGTTCTTTCTTCTTGGGATGATTTTGATGTTGAAAGCGTCAAAATCGTTGATCAGATCCCATGCCCTATTTCAGTAGGCTAAGAGCCTCTTATCATTACAAGTATACTGGCTACAGATTTTCTTGACAACCAATTAGGAATTCCCTTCCACCGTTAAGATTTTGATTCCTTTCTTGGTAGCAAGGAGGAGTCCATGAACCAGTGCTTCGTATTCTGCAACATTATTAGTATAAATAAACTGTAATCTATAAGCAGCATAGAAATACTTACCCCCTGGATTTATCAATTCAATTCCCGCACCTACTCCTTGTTTACATTTGGAACCGTCAAAGTGCAGTCTCCATATCTGAGGTGGTTTAATAGGGCTAGATCTGGCTAAGCTTTCCTTAGAAAAACCCTTGGTCCTTGGTTTTCAGCCCCTTTCTCCATCACTGTCGGAGGAAGTCAACTTTTCCGTATGCTGAGTATGCCTAGGTTTGGGGAGTTTGTCATCCTTTTTAGCTTTATCTTCTAGTATTCCCTTGTTAGGGGGACACACTCTGTCATCTAAAGTACTCCAGTCACTAAGCATATTCGGGGCATGGCTTCTATCTTCAGAATCTGACCCACTGTCTTGATTTGGAGGCAAACTATTTGTGAGGATTAGGCTATCCATATTTGGTGTGACATTTTTCCCATCTTTTGTCCCAAGTACATCTCTTTTTATCATCTATGCTTCTGGTGGCTCATTTATTTGGGCCATTTGAGCCAACACTTGTGTCAATGCTTCTTGAGAACTAGGGCATGTAAACTCGGAATGACCTGCCTGATGTAATCGGTAGTATCTAAGTAGCAATAATATGTTGGGATCTGTGTCTTAACCTAGGTGCCACAGGCTAGCTGTTGTGCTATTGATGAAAATCTGGAAGATGTCATCACCAATCTTCAGCTCTAGAAGACCTTGGATGGGACTATGGTATGATTCTTTTCCTTCTCAGATTTGAAACATGAAAACATTGTCCAATTGATAAGTGCCCAAATTGGTTTTAGTGAACAGGACTTCATTCGGCGCATTGTATTCAGCGATCATCCTTTTCAGCTTCGGCTCTACATCTATCTTTATTTGGTTGTTCAAACCTCTCCAAGGTAGCCACATTTGGGTGAAATTTGTAGAGAGCCATCCTCTTAAGCATTTAATCCATTCTCATCTTAGCAACATCCCATAAGTCTCAGGGATGTCTACTATGTGTATATCAATGTGTTCTTGTATCTGGGGATCTGTGACTATTTGAATGTGTACATCTTTGAGAACACCAATTACTTGACCTCAATTTTGTCTAATTGTATGACCACCCGGTTCGTTACTTGGGGCACCATCCCCAACTTTTGGCAAATTGACACGGCATAACATTGCATGAGGCTCCTGAATCGATTAGGCAGTTATGTAGGTTCTTCCCGAACATCTGCAAGCTGAGTAAGAATGGTAGGACCTCCATCCTATCTATGAATACTACTGGGAATGCCTCAGATGTGCTAACATTGGATGTGGGCACCTTGGTGCCATTGGTCGATGGGCCAGGTTTTGAATTATCCAAAGATCTTAAAAGGGCTTCCTTTTGAGATGGGCAGCCCTCTAGCAGTTCAAACATAGAGATTTTCACCTTAGTTTTCTTGAGTTCATCTACTGCAATGTACTTGTCACCTGACTAGGTCATTCCTCGGTAATTGGCATGTGTACTGATCGTAGGAGGTATAGGATCATTTGGGCCCTTTGGAGGTATGGGATTGTTACTAGCCCAAGGATCTGGTGGGGTTGGTTGCTTTCCTAGAGGTATGCTGTTGGTGAGGGGTTCCCTTCTACTCCGGAGGTTATATGAGTTTCACTGATCATTTTGGAAGGCATGCACCTCAGAGTATTTAGGCTCATTCTCTCTCTGAAAAGGGAACACAAATTCATCTTCTCCCGTATAGGTTTCTGGACCTCCCTCTTTTCCAGACTTGTAGGAATCAAACACCATAGCATTGAATTGCATCGGGGGACCCTCTGGATTCTGGGTGTAGTGGTCTTGGGAGTTGTTCGCATATCCATTACTATCTTGATGTTTAATTGGAGCCCTAATAAAATTGGCCTCTGAGGCCTCGTAAGTATTGGCATCATCTACTGGGATGCTGCCATTATTTGGTCTAGTGTTCCATGGCTGATTTGGCCTTTGCTCCAAAAAAGTTGCTCCTATGTGTTGTTGTTGTTGTATGCATTAAAACCCATATTTGGATTCTGAGAGTATGTATTTGGACCAGCAGATTCTCATTGGTATCCACCCTAATTTTGGGGTGGTTTTAGCTTCATTCTGGTAACTTCTCTAGTGAGTTGTGATAAAGTCTTCTTTACGGCATCTAGCTCAGAAGCCATGAGAGTATCAGGCTCATTTTGGGGTACAACCCTCTGTTCTATGAATGTTGTCTTATGAGTTTCATAGCCTAGATAAGTAATGGACAGAGGCACGGTTGTGTAGGGTTGTGCCAGTATGGAAGTCAGCATAGGTAGGTGACTGGCCAAGGCTTGGTTGTTTGCTACAAATGGGTGTGGGACAGCAAGATTACTCATGACGGGTGTAGCCGCATAGCCTCCTTCTTGTGGGTCCATTTGCTAAGTGAATGTGATGGCTTCATTGTACACCTTTTCAATTGTATCTCTATCCACTGGGGGAAGCCTTCTTAAGAAGATCAAGGTAAATGGATCTAAATCCTTTAAGTAAACTTGTATGACAGCCTCATCTGGTATAGTGCAAGGAGCTTCCAACTTTTGATGCATTTTTTGAAAACGATGGTTAAACATAGAAATTGGCTCCTTAGGATCTTTCCTTGTGGTTATGAACTGGTGATGTGTCATAGCAGGATCGACATACAATTTGAATTGGTTGAGAAATTTGGTTTCAAAGTCATTCAATACTAAGATAGACCCTCATGGAAAATTAAGGTACTAGTTGTATGCAAATTCTCCCAAGGTATATGGGAAGAGACAACAGACAACATCTTGGTGGGCAATCTCTTTACGGTTGCAAATTTCTTTGAAGGTGCAGATATGTTCTTCTGCTGTCCTAGATTCACCATATATGAATCATGTACAAAACTTCTCCCAATTTTTAGGTAACTCATGGAGCTACATAATAAAGTTCAAAGGTGAGCTTGCTGCATTAGTAAAAAAGGCCATCGGACAAGGTTGTTGTAAATGTTGATTTGGTAAGTTCTAATTTTGATTGATGGCTACAGTAATGGTTGCGGTAGCGATATGTGATTGATGTCCAAGAGGATCCTAAGGTTCAGCAAGGTGATGAGAAGATTCACCTTTTTCTTTTCCCTTGTCGCTGTGAGCCCTTCAGTGGTGAGTGAGTTTAAGGAACTCACCTCTTTTTAGAGATGATCTAAGCACACGCTCAAATCTCTCTAGAGAGAAAGATCCAATATTATCCAACTTTTGGGTCTTGAGGCCCTCCTTCTAGCGCCTCTTCTATTGAGCATTGTTTTAACACAAGCCAACTTGCTAGGATATCGAGATTTGATTTCCTCTCTTGAAATAATAACAGAGTTACTCCTAAGGTTCTCTGGGGTTCGGTCACAACCTACTTAGTTACTCAGTTGAAGATAAATGTGATTGTTCATGAGGAGGCCGTTGCTGGTACATTCAAGACCGCAAACTGCAAAATATTGTTAGTTCTCTCTTTTTTTGGTATTTTCTATTTTAACAAGTATGGGTGTTGTAAATACAATTTTGTGTTTTCAAGATGGTAATTTTCAAAATTAATGAAAGCATTTTAAAGAGGGAAGGGTAACGAGAAGTAAAGCAAATTGTGAGAAAAGTGAAATCCTAAGGACATAAACCGCCCTAAACCCTTCCTTGAAAATTAAATTCTTGGAGAGATTTGGAACAACCCACGAAGCATAAATCAGACCAAGTCACAATTCACTACTCCATAGATGCAAGCGTTTGGAGAGAAGACGTATTCACTCGTGCAAGATATTCAAAATCTATCAAATCGTGAAGCCACCAAGATGTGTGCACCCACGAGATGGATTTATCATTAAGCCCAAAGATTATCTCTTCCATGCATTCATCACAGGGAGGTAGATATACAGTTTCAAACTCCAACTAAAAGTAGCACAAATTTGAAACATAATAACACAAAGGGCTCTTTGAAAATAAAAAATAATGCAAGCATACATTCAATAAATTTGCATAGATAGCAGTAATTCACACACCACGAATGAAGCACCCAATGTAGATCTTTATTGTATTAAAAAGTCAGCCTTTTACATTGCTTTTTTATTACAATATATAGAGTTTTTATCTACAACTCTGATTTTTCGAGTTAGGGCATCAAAGAGTCTAAACTGAAGAAATAGAACTAAAACTAGAACTTTCCTGAAGGTAAACTACTACTAACTGATACTATGTAACTTGCATGGATTCTTAAACCCATTTACAATCCATAAAGAGAGAAAAATCCACCAAAGAAGAGAGAGAGAAAGGAGGAGAATTCCTTCTGTGAACTGGGAGTCTTCTTCTTGATCTTGGTGGATGCTTCTTGGATTCTTCACCTGGAACTATTTCTGGTGGTGGGAACTGATAGGAAACCTTTATTCCTTCCAAAATGAACTCAAGTTTCCCATGGATATGATTTGGAGTCTAACTAGTGTCCAAAAAAGTAACCTCACTCAAACCCCAATTTTTCAGACCCTGGCCTCTACCCTGAAACTTTAATGCCTTTAAAATTTCTCAGGTGTTCTTCAAAATCTTCAAACTCAGAGGTCTAAGAAGTTCAAACTTTTTGTGGGCGAAAAGACCGAAAAACATTGAGGAGGCCGAAAGGCTGAAATATTTGAAGGTCGAAAGGCCAAAAAAATCCTTGCTTTGGGAGGCCGAAAAAACCAAAATTTTGGAGGCCAAAAGGCCAAAAACTCCACCTTAGTAGAAATTTGGCAAGTGTGAAAATCTTGCCCCACTTATCTGGAAACTGGACCTTGGAGCTTTATCTAGGAAAGACCACTAGGTGAGCTTCCCGAAGCCTTTGCACTATTTCCTGAACCTCTTCAAAATTGATCTCCTTCATTTTTATCTTGGTGACCCTTCGTTCTTGCTTCTTTCTGAAGATAGTTAATTCAGAAGCAAAGAACGTGATCTCTTCTTCATGCTGTGACATTCTATGTATTTCCTCTTTCATGTAGAACAGTTGTTGCAAGGCCTCCTTGGTATTGACTTCGGCCAGAATGTCTCTAAACTATTGGACCACTTCCTTGGAGGGACGTAGAGCCTGTTGGCTTTCATCTCAGTAGATGTTGAGGCCGACCCCTGTGAAGAAGGTATCTATATCTTTGATCCATTTTATTACCTCCTCCCACTTTTCATCTATAAGGGCCTGGTGTTTCTTGTAGGCCTTAATTATCTTGGCCATTTGCTTGGTCCAAGTCTCAAATTTATCCAATTCTTCGCCCTCATAGACTTTTACCAAAATTTGGAAGCGTTGCTCTCGAATTTTCTCCAAATCTAGGAGAGCTTCTTGCCACTTAACTACCCTTGCATCCATTCCCCCGTCATCTTCCACTAGGTTGATGAGTGAATTAAATTCAACCAATATGGTCCTATGTGGCCTAAATATTGATGGGATTGCCTTCTCTCCTAATTGTTCGAATTCATTTATCCAATCAGCGCTTGCCTGGATAAAAGAGGGAGTCAAACCTGTCGGTAAATCTGGTGTAGCCCTTTTATCAAGCATGGCCTGTAGTGAAGCCTCTAAACAATTTGGGTCAATGGACCCAACATATTTTGTATGAACCCTTTTAAGGCTTCATTTTTGTTCGTTAAATTTTTGATGGTTTCTTCATCTTTATTCATGAACCCTAAAGCATGCTTCATCCCTAAAGATACTAGTGTTTTTCTCCCTTCTCTTGTAGGTTCACCCAAATCTACCTCCTTGAATGTATAACCTTCTGATGAAAATGTCGTCTGAGAAGTGCCCGAGGGAGGGATAGCTATCTGGTCTTTCCAATAACCCCCAGTGTCTTGAGTTACATATGACATGATCTTTGTAGGAGCATTGATTTCTCCATGGTGGAAAGCTTGTCTCACCGATGTCATAATTGTGTCCTCTCCATCCAAATCACTGGTGTAGGTTCTTCTCCTAGGTTGTATCTCCTTGGTAAACCAAGTAGGTTTACCTGATGTAGTTATAGGTTCATATGGTGCAACCTGGAGGATCAAAGTGAGGCTTTGTATTTCTGGCTCTATTTCTTTTTCCGATTCCTTTTCTTGCCCTTTTCCTTGTTCATTCCCTCCTTCCTTCATTCCTTCCCCTTCAGCATCCACATCTATTTCTCCTTCTTCCCTTCCTCCTTCTTTCTCTCCTTGTTCAGTTACCATGTTATCCTCTTCTTTGTCCTGGGCTTCTTCATCGGAAGTATCAATTGATACCTTTGACTTTAGACCGGTCATGGCCTCCATCGTGGTACGGAAAGGTGGTGTGTCCTTAGCACTCACCGCTTCTCCAGAAACTTGGGTGGCACATGTTGGAGGGATTGATGTTGAGGGAATAAGTGTTGGTATGATTGGAGTGGGAGATGAGGAGATGGTGGTAGTAGACAGAGGTGGAGTTGGTGCAGTAAGTATGTGGGGTGGTGGAGTGAAAAAATAACTCCCTCTAGCTACATTGTCTATTACTAAACTTTGAGTTACCCCACTATCTTGGATTTTAGGCCATGGAGCAGAATCAGAGCTTACTAGTGGAGAAAGAACATTCACTGAGGGATTGGTGAACTGGACCGGTGGAAGAGTAAGGGATACCTGAGGTTGTATGAGTGGTGGTGGAGTGAGGGATACCTAGGGTTGTATGAGTGGTGGTGGAGTGAGGGCTACCTGGGGTTGTATGAACGATGGTCCCCTAGTGTGTGTATCTTGACCCTAATATGAAAAGCCTTCCAATCCTTCAAAATAAGAAAGCATGAACTCATCTGATCCCAATGCATCCAAAGGATTATCCTATTCTTTGGGATCCTCTTTATGTTTCTTAGTAGTCTCCTTTTCTCTCCTCTTTTGCAACCTGGTCTTCTAGACTAAGGGCTCACCTGCGTCCTCTTCCTCAGGCTCTTCTTGTTTATTTTCTAACTGCGGAGATTCAGAACTCTTCTTTCTCTTATAGGTTTTCTTCTCAGAGGTGGGGGAAGATTGGCCATAGGTAGATGGGCCTTCTCCTAATTGGGGTTGTGACAACCCCGCTAGTGGGTCAATCTGGCCCATCATTCTAGTTTTCTTAGGCCTAGGATTGGAGCCATATTCAATTGGTCATTCATGACCATACACCGTTCTTTGCTTTTGAGGGGGAGCCTTCTTTTATTTAGGAGTTGTTGACTTTTCTCCTCATTGTTTCTCTACTTTCTTGGAGGGCTCCATTAATGTTTTCACCAGGACTGGACTCATCCGGTGTGGCTTTTTGATTCAATATATAGGTGTCTTTGTCATGTGCCTTGCCCTAAGGTCTATGTCATCATTTTCATCTTTGTCCACCTCGGCGTTCATGATTGGTCGGTCATACACCTTATCTTTTGTGTAAATGTCTTCTAAGACCTCCTCTAAATCACATTCCCATACCTTTAAGGAAATAGGAACCTTCAACACCTCTTTTGCCAGCACTAGGTTCACTCTACAATAATCTCAGATTCTGACCTCATGATCATCTATATAGTTTATCTAATGATCTTCCAAATGTGGCTCATGTACATAGAATTTTCTGATGATATGGCTATAAGTACCTATAGGATCAAAGTGGGCTCGTACTATCTTGTAAAGTTGTAAGGGACAGTCATCCCATTCAAAAGAAAGGGATTTTCAAACCTTCATGTCCTATAGTTTATAGGGTCCCAAAGAGATGGGAAAGTCCCAACAATGCTTCTTCTTATGTTTTATGTGCTCGTATGCATCTGTGAGCTTCCTGGCCATCTCCAATATGATTATCTAGTCGGATGGGTACCTAGGCAGCTTATTTTCTTGCAAGGTTGACCCAGCTATCCTGATATATTTGAACATCCTAAACTAGATAAAATAGGCCCCAATGGCCCTTACCTTAGCAATAGCCTCTTCTGACATCCTTTTAGCAAAGTCACCCTCAATAGATCGGATGATTGCGAATATGAATGCATCATTGACTATCTTGTAATCCGGGGAATCCTCTAGAATGTTTGCTCCTTTTACCAGCAACGGGTATACAAGATGGGGCCTAGGCAGCTAGTAGATACACCATGTAAGTGCTCATGTAAAACTTGGGATTATGTTTTACAACTATCAATTGCTCATCCAGATTGTCACTGATGGTGGTGCTCCAGTCGAATCTTTCCTTCCATTCCTGGATCCTTTCTATCAATACGATCATCCAGTGCTCGAGTTGGGTGGACTATGGTAACCCATACACCCTACTTATCATTGTTATAGTTGCCTAGATATCATCTCTCATATAACCTCTCCGGAGGTCTATCTTGTCCAATTTTTTCTTGGGAAGTGGTTGTTTGAGGTATTCCTTATTCATCATCTCATTTACGGTTTTCTCCCTGTTGCCAAACCACTTGGTCCCCTTTTCAATATAAAATTTATAGAATTTGTCTATGCCTTTGTGAAGGTGAAAGACATCCTTAATGATATCTAGCCTGATGTCTAGCACCACCTGATCCTCAAAGTTTACTACCACCCTCTTATCTGAATTGTAATGATGAGCTAGGGTGATGATCAATTTTGAAGATGAAACAACCACGGGGTGTGCGGCTACATTTACTATCCCGGTTAGGACTATTGAGGTACAATCCTAGGATCTGTTCATCGGTTGGGAGCACTGGGTTAGGAATTCATTCCAATCCACATTCTCGATGTTTGTGTCAGTTACCTCACTATGTTTGTTCCCCACCTTTGAGCTAGGGGGATTCCCCTTGTATTGATTCTTCATTGGGGATGTTATCTTGGGTTCAGTCATTCCTGGAAGAAAAGACAAATATTAGTAGCTTATTTGAATAAGAAAAATAATTTAAACTATGAGAGAAAGTAAATAGAGGTGAAAAAATAGTTAAAGTGCAAGTTTTTGCACTTTCAAGCCTTTTGGGGTTTCGAACACCGAAAACTAGTTTGGAGACCAAAAACTCTGAAAGTGTGAACAGGTATATGGTAGCGCCAAGTCCATCGGGGGTTTCAGAGTTTTGGACACCGAACTGGGAGGGGCTTTCTCAAGGACATCAAATTTTCCAAACATGGTGAGAAACCTGGATGGACTGATCAGAGGTTTCACTTTTGGCTTTTTGGACTTTCAGACCTTTCAGATGTCTGAAAGGCTAAAATGTCTGAAACGGCACTCGGTGAAAGTGAAGATCCAATTTTTGGCCCTTCGAAGGCCGAAAACCTATGGCAAGCACTGCAACTGAAAAAAAAAAAGACCCTAAACCTAGACCTAATGACACCAGAAAACCCTAGGTCTGACAGGGAGGGATGTCCCTATCGATGCACGAAGACATAAAATCCCAAAAAGGTGATGAAATGAAGTTCCCTAGGCTGGATAGGCACTAGGGGCACCGAAAAAACCCTAAACCTAAGTAAGCCTAAAAGCATCAAGCGAGGAAGAGCGAAGAGAGCCTACCTCAAATGATTGAGCAATGGGGAGGGCAACCAAGCGGCTTGGAAGAGGAGGTGGTCGGCGAGGAGGAAGCAGACGAAACACGAGCGAGAGCACACACAAAAAAAAAATGCAAAGTGAAATGAAAAAGGGAGGTTACCCCTTTTATAACCCATGGGCTAACATCAACGGTTTCAGATTTTCAGACCCCGAAAGGCAAAAAATGTCGAAGGAGGATGAAGAATTTGGACTTTTGGTGTTTTCAGAGTCCAAAAACACCGAAAAGTCGAGTCTTCGGCCTTTCGGCCATTTCAGCATTTTGGAGGATCTAAATCCTCCATCTGAAAGGGTTGAAAGGTCAGGTCTTCCACCTTTTAGCCATTTGGGCATTTCAAAGGATCTAAATCCTCTGAAAGGCCAAAAGGGCCAAAAGGCCGAAAAAGGGTTCTTCCTTTATCTACTTTGGTTTTAGTAATTTTCTCTGGTGGCTGACTGGATCTCTACGAGGGGCAGACACTACAAAAGGGAAAAAAAATTACCAAAAGAAGGGGGGTCCCCATGGTCAGAGGACCCAAAATGGGGTGTGTGTTGTGGACCCACAACACTACCCTTGCAAAATATGTGAGAAGGAATCACAATTCTAATCAAATCATTGGGTCAAAGGATTCTGTGTTATGACAAGAAGTAAGTTGAAAAATAACACATGTCTGTTATGTGAATTTGAGCCCAAAAAAGTGAAAGATGCTTTAGAAAATGAAGATTGGATACAAGCAATGAATGAGGAAATTGAACAGATTGAGAAGAACAAATCTTGGACACTTGTACCTAGGCCAAAGGATAAAAATGTAATTGGCACAAAGTGGGTATTCAGGAACAAACTAAATGAACATGGAGAAGTGACAAGAAATAAAGCTAGACTGGTATGCAAGGGTTATGCACAGGAGGAAGGAATTGACTACAGTGAAACCTTCACCCCAAGAGCAAGATTGGAAGGTGTCAGAACCTTACTTGCATATGCAGCCTACAAAGGATTCAAAGTTTATCAGATGGATGTGAAATCTGCATTTCTCAATGGAATCTTGAAAGAAGAAGTATATATTGAGAAAGCTGATGGTTTTGTAAACCCAAACAAAAGGGATATGGTTCACAGATTGCACAAAGCATTATATGGATTGAAGCATGCGCCAAGAGCATGGTATGAAAGATTGCACAATTATCTGATCAAGATTGAATTTGCAAGAACCAATCACAACAGCAACCTGTACTTAAAGATAGAGCAAAGAAAAGGTACATTATTAGCTAAAATATTTTTAGATGACATCATATTTAGTGGACAAGATGTGTTATGTCAAAAATTTGCAATAGATATGAAAACTGAGTTTGAGATGTCTATGTTTGGTGAAATAAAATTCTTTGTTGGCTTACAAATTTATCAAATGAAGAATGGTATCTATATCACTCAATCTAAATATATCAAAGAGATACTGAAAACTTTTGGAATGGAAGAGTCCAAAAAAGTGAGTACACCCATGGCTACTGGATAGAAGCTGACAAAAGATGATGACACAAAAGAAGTGAACCAAACACTCTACAGGTCATTGATTGGAAAAATACAGTATGTTGTTCACAGCAGACCTGACATTGCCCTACCTGTTGGGATTGTACCAAGACTTTTTGCTAATCCTAAGGAAACTCACATGATGGCAGTCAAAAGAATTCTGAGATATTTGAAAGGAACTGAGGACTATGGTCTATACTATAAAAAGAATGACAACTTTGAACTCAGAGTTTACACTGATTCTGATTGGGATGGAAATGTTGATGATAGGAAAAGCACTATTGGTGGAGCATTTCTTTTAGGAAAGAAATTGATCTCCTGGACAAGAAAGAAACAGAACTACACCTCAAAATCTACACCTGAAGCCTAGTATGTGGCAGCAGCAGTTAACTGTTCTAACATTGTGTGGTTGAAGATACTACTGAAAGGTATGAAGGAAGAAATCACTGATCCAGTTTTCATATATTTTAATAACACAAGTGCTATTAATATTTCTAAAAATCATGTTATGCACTCAAAGACAAAGCACATAGCTATCAAGTATCATTACTTGAGGGAGCTAGTTTAGAGTAAAGAAGTGAGATTGGATTATGTGAACACTAAACAACAATTAGCAGACATATTCACAAAATCACTGCCCAAGGATGCTTATGAGTATCTATGAGTTAAATTGGGGGTGATTCCCCTAATTGAGGCTAATTAAGTTCTGTATGGTACTGTTGCATCAAATATTTCATTCAAAAAATTTGACACATTGATGCACAGTAAGTCACACTTTAGGATGCTAGCTAAAGTTGTGAAGATGAACAAGGATAGAAAAGAAAAATCAGTCATACTGAAGATGACAAGATCAACATGATACTGAAGATGCACATGATAAAGATATTGATGTCTTTGGCATTGTTTTCAAAGAGGGAGAGATTACCTATAAAGAGGAAGAAGTGAAGGAAGGGATTGCCAAGAAAGAGAAATTACAAAGAGGGAAATATTACATAGAGGCATAAGTTACTATTGAAAACATTGAAATGATTATCTACTCAGAGGGAGTCTATAGATGACTAGACACAGATGATGACAGTGTGATTACAAACACAGAGGGAGAAATGTTTTACAGATAAGAATTAGAATGAAGCTAAAGACATTAATGAATATTTGTTCATATCAAGGAACATAGGTGAATTTTTGGATTGGTTGGTAACTATGCTTGTTAAATCATTGTTTTAATATTTTATGTTGCCATCAATGCCAAAGAGGGAGATTGTTGGAAAGTGACATTGGAAGCAATTGTTATTTTGTCATTGATGTCAAACCTTAATTGGTGAGACTATTGCTATCTATTTGAGTACCATATCTATTATTGATGAAGAAGATTTAACAAGAAGACCAAGTGAATGGTTGAGTTAAGGCAATTCAAAGGGTATCTGATCAGTTGGCACTCTAGCAAAGTAATTTGTTGTTTATCTTTCAAAGATAGTTTTTCTAGCTATTTTGTGCCGAGAAAGTTTGGCTTTTGCCGAGAAAAGTTGCTTCTGACAAGAAAAGTTGTTTGTGCTGAGTAAATTTTCTTGTGACAAGCAAAATTTTCTCAATACCGAGCGCCATTGAAATTGCCGAGAGAAAACAGTGATAAAGGTCGACTTACAGAAGTTTGATTATTGATGAGATTTGAGATCTCTAGCTGACTTAGTTGATTTTATTGGGATATGTAATGTTAATTAAAGATTGATCCATGTCATTTAATGTATGGGTAACCATAATTAA
>MU226206.1:86172-109806 GCA_018584345.1 Thuja plicata
CATTCAAATGTTTCTCATGCAACAAAGTTGGTCACTTTGCATCCAAGTGCCCTACAAGAGTCAAGAAATTTAGATCAGATTACAAACCTAAGTACACTAAAGAATGTTATCATGCTGAGGATGGTGTCACTGATGATGACTTAGGAGAAGATGAAATTGGATTTGTTACCATTAAATACATTGAGAAGATGCTTGAAGAAATGGCCAAAGAAGATGAAGTAAAATAATGGGAGTTAGCATTAGTTTCAAAAGCTGACATCAGAACTGACTGGATCATTGATAGTGGATGTTCACACCACATGACAGGAGACAAAGATAGATTTGTATATTTAGACAAGTACAAAGGTGGCATGGTTATATTTGGAGATAACACTCCCAAAACTATCATATGCAGATGTTCTATCACCCTAGATGGAAAGAACAAGACAAATGATGTTCTCTATGTTGATGGTTTGCATCATAACTTACTAAGTGTTGGACAATTGCTTGATAAAGGATATCAATTGGAATTCAAAAACAACCAGTGCATCATTAACAACAAAGAAGGAGACATGATTGCATCAGGCTCAAATACCAAAGGTAATGTTTTCTAGCTCAACTCGGAAGTAAGTTGTTTTGTTTCAAAAGTAGATGACAGCTAGCTATGGCAAAAGAGACTTTGTCACATCAATTTTGACAACATAGTCAAGATAAGTAATGTAAAGGCAGTAAGAGACCTTCCTAGCATTGCAAGACCATTTGAGACCATGTGTAGGGAATGTGTAATGGGGAAGCATGTGAGGACCTCATTCAGGAGAAAACAAAACTCTGCAGAAAAAAAAATTAGATCTGATACATATATACCTATGTGGACCTACTCAAACAAGATCTTACTACGGAGAAAGGTATTTTATTTTATTTGTTGATGATTTCTCAAGGATGATGTGGGTTGCATTCTTAAAATAAAAATTTCAAGCTTTTGAGAAGCTCAAAGTATTCAAAGCTAAGGTTGAGAATGAATCTTGATTAAAGATAAAATGTCTGAGATCTGATAGAGGAAGAGAATTCACCTCTGACCAATTTTATGACTACTGTGAAGAACATAGTTAAGTGCACCCAGAACCCCTTAGAATAATGGGATAGAAAAAAGGAGGAATAGGATAATACTTGACACAATGTGCACTATCATGATTGATGGAAAAGTTTCCCATACTACTGGAGAGATGCAGTCAATACAACAATTTACACTATCAATAGAATACAATTGAGACTAGGCACAGAAAAGACACCTTATGAACTTTGGTTTGGTAATGTACATACTATAAAATACTTTAGAATATTTGGAAGCAAGTGCTACATCAATAGAGATGATAGAATTGGTAAGTTTAATGCTAGAAGCGATGAAGGTATTTTTCTTGGTTACTCTACTAAAAGAAAAGCCTATAGATGTTTCAATCTAAGATTAAAGAAGATCATTGAAAGAACTCATGTGAAGATTGATGAGAAGTTTATGATTCAATAAAGATATTATGACTATGCTCCCATGATTAAAGATGAGCCCAGACCCATCAATAAGGACACTGTTATTGAAGAAATGTTTGATTGTATTGATTTTTCATATAACAATCCTGAACCAAGTGAAGAAGAATCAGAGGTCACAGATGAAAGTATCACTCCTAAGAATTCAAGGTACACATCAAAATACCACTCTAAGGAAGATATCATTGGAGATCAGAGTGCAAAGGTCTTGACAAGATCTAGAGCAAAAGGTTCAACTGTTGATGAAGAGGTATGCTTACTTTCACAGATTGAACCCTTAAGTGTTGAAGATGTGTGCAAAGATTCAGATTGGAAAAGTGCCATGCAATAAGAATTAGATCAAATAATCAAGAATGAAACATGGGAACTGGTCCCTAGACCTCATGAAAAGAATATGATTGGAACTAAGTGGATATTCAAGAACAAAATGAATGAATAAGGCACAGTGGTAAGGAACAAAGAAAGATTAGTATGCAAAGGATATGCACAGAGAGAAGGAATAGACTACAGTGATACATTTTCCCCTGTGAGAAGACTTGAATCTATCAATTTTTTTTTGGCCTATAAAACATTCAAGAACTTTAAGGTATATCAAATGGATTTCAAATTATCATTTCTAAACGGTGACTTGAAGGAAGAAGTCTACATAGAGTAGCCTGAAGGATTCAAACTTTCAGATAAACCAGACATGGTATGCAGATTAAAGAAAGCACTTTATGGACTTAAACAAACCCCAAGAGCATGGTATGAGAGACTTGATGGTTACTTAACAAAGATAGGATTCAAAAAAGGAGCAGTAGATAGTAATTTATTTATAAGAGACACAGATGAAGGACTACTACTTGTTGCTATTTTTGCTGATGACATTATCTTTGGAGGTAATGACAAACTTAGTGTAGAATTCACTAAAGAAATGAAAAGTGAATTTGAAATGAGCATGATTGGACCTATAAAATACTTTCTTGGATTGAATGTAAAACAAATGGACAAAGGCATATTCATAAATCATTCTAAGTATGTGAAGGAGATATTAAAGACCTTCAAGATGGAATATTGCAAACCAATATGCACCCCCATGACAATAGGATGCAAGATTTCTAAAGATGATGATTCCACAGTAGTTGACAAGAACCTATACAAGTCTATGATTGGAAAACTCATATATCTCACTCAATCTAGACCTGACATTTCTAATGCAGTTGGCATTGTTGGAAGATTTGTAGCTGAACCCAAGAAAAATCATCTAATGGTAATAAAAAGAATATTCAGATACCTAAAGGGAACTATAGACTATGGTTTATGGTATCCTAACTCAGAGAACATACTACTTCATGTGTATATAGATGTAGATTGGGCAAGTTGTGTTGATGATAGAATGAGCACATCAAGAGGAGTAGTATTTCTTTGAGACAGGTTGGTCACTTGGACAAGTAAAAAGAACAATTGTATCTCTCAGTCAATAGCAGAAGCTAAGTATGTTTCAGTAGCATTGAATTGTTCAAAAATGGTTTGGATCAACCAAATGATTAAGGACTCTGGTATTCAGATTGATTATCCTATTGTTATTCACTATGACAACACTAGTACTATCAATATGTCAAAGAACCCTATGATGCATGCAAAGAAAAAATACATTGAGATCAAATACCACTTCCTAAGAGAAAAATTTGCAAACAAAAAAGTAAAGTTGGATTATGTAAGCACTAAAGAGAAACTAGAAAATATTTTTACAAAGCATCTATCAAAAGAAACTTTTGAGTATCTCAGGGAGAAGTTGGGAGTAATTCCCTTTCCTAAGTCTAATTAGAACTTGTAGAAAAAACATCAGTCCTTGGTGACTGATGAATGGTTGACTACTTACTTCTAGAGTAGTACCTGTGCTTAATGGTGTTTAACAACCTTTGTCATTGATGTTAAAGGGGGAGTATTAGTAAGGGGAAGCTTATAATCTGGGGGAGTATACAGTGCAGCAATAGTGAAGAGGAACCTTTAATGAGGATATTGAGAAGATTGTAAAAAGAAGGAAGACACTTTGAGTTGATGATATCATATGTTTCCATCAATGTCAAAGGGGGGAATTGTTGGAGATTTGCTTATGTGTAAATAATTGATTGTATGTTTTCCATTGATGAAAACATATAATATACATTAGGTATCCTATATGCAATTATCAATATAGTTTCTTTGGAGCTATGTGTATTTATTTCCATGGTGTATACATGTTCTAGTTTATATGTGCATTCACACCGAGTCAGATATGTAGTTTTAGTTGAGTTATCATTAATCAGTTATGGCAGTTAAAGTTTCTCGAGTTTATCTGTTAAGGAGCTGACGTAAATACAATGTTTCTTGAGTTGCACCTATCTTTTAGATATGCATTTTTGTATTCATGTTTATTTATGAGTTAAAGATAATTATCCAAAGGTGCTAAATGTGTTTCAACAGATGCTTGATGTTAGAGTTAATTTGGTGAAGCTGACTTTGTGAAGCGTCGCGTCTATTCAATTTGAGTTGTGTGGTCTTAATCTTTATTGCGTGCTAGGTTGAGCCAACAAGGAAGTTGATGAAGTGTTTCTAGATACCGTCATGACCTTATCCTTGGTGAAGATACATATAATAGTTCAGATATGTTCACTAAGTGTTAGAAAAATGTTGTGAAGAAGAAAAGACAGAGAAGAGTAGAAAATCAAAAAGAATAAGTTGAAGATCTATGTGAAGAAATAGAAGTTGATTGCAATTCATTGGAACTGATCAAGACAACAAGTCTAATCAAATAGTTCATTTACCAGATATAGTGTGTATCTGTTATACTGAAGGTTGTAGCCTTCACCATCTTAGCAGTGAGCTATTGGACAGTGATTCCTCACCCTTAAAAAGGTTATCTATAAAAGACTCCTAATAGGGTCTGACCTTTAACTAGGTCTTTGTACTTCTTGCATTGTAAAGATCAACTCCTAACAGGGTTGTAAGATCTTCTAATAGGGATCATTATAAACTAGTGGATTTATTTGTGTGTGCTAATTCCCACCGGGGTTTTTCCTATTTGGTTTCCCCGTAATCAAATTTTTGAGTACTCTATTATGTTATTTGAATGTGCATTTATTTTATATCAAATTACATTAAAGAAAGAGAAATAAATTAAATTGACTGATAACTGATTCACCCCCCTCTCAATTATCCTTGGGACTATCCCAACATCTACTTCTTCCACCATTCCTCCATCTCCTAAATCTTCAAAACCTACCACACCATCTCTATCAAGAACTGAGCCTAATTACGATTATGTCTATCCTCAGGGACTACCTCTAAAAGATATCCAAGCTAATCAACATACGTCTGCAACTCTTTCTCAGGCTTCAAATATCATGGACCCAAAGCTTCCATGTGCTTCAATACTTATCATGCCTGCTCAAAATGATTTTCCATCAGCCTGTCAAGAATCCTATATTCAGATCAAAACTCCTACCTTGTCCTTAGAAGTGACTCCATGTCAGGAGGAGAATCCAAAGTGTGAAGAAACAAATATCAGTAATGATCAAGATTAAGACACCATCCATCCTTATCCAACAGTTAACCAAAGTCACATATCTCAAGAGTCTCATGATAATTTCATCATCCCCTTCCATTTCTTCCAAGAACATAGCCCTCCATCTCCCAAACAAGATCAATATATCATTTCCACCATCTCTAATGAACCTATTGAAAATCAAGAGAAACGTACCCTTTCTAAATCATCTAAAGATCCTTTTCAAGATCAGAGCATCCCATCATCCCCTTGTCAATTCCCTCCATATCCACCTCAAGAAACCATCATTCCTCTAAATCCCTTAAATAACAATAAATCCTCTCAAGCTTTAGTTGCTCCTATCAAAGCTACTCATCCACCTATTGATATAAATATGAATTCTAAAGAGAAGAGCCTTGGTCATCCACCTAACTCTAAATATGTTGATATCCCTTCCACACCTTATCTCCCTCCATTTAAACATAAGCATCAAACTTTACTATCCTCCAAATCCATCCTTCATCCCTGTATCCCAAAGCTGAAATCGTCAAACCTTCTATCTATATTGGGTCCTTATATCCCTCCATCCACCATGCCTATAAATACTATTTTTTTCATCCACTTACCCTATCCCCTATCAAGATCAACAAATACATGCATCCTTGAAATCTGTCTATCAACCCATCCATATGAACCATCCATATCATCCCTATTCATCCACACTCCCCAAGTCTTTTGGAAGCAATTTGGATGTGCAACGAAGAAATAAAAAATACAAGAATCCACTTACATATGAAGATCACTATGTCAAATCTAATCAACATGTGACTACAAAGAAAAAGGAAACATTCAAGAGACCACAAAGGTCCACTGAGAAAAGAATAATATTAAAGAAAATATGGGTTCCTAAATCCATCATGGAAGAATTGCATTGTAAATCATCCAAAAGAAAAGGAAAATCAAAATCTATGTGGATTCCCAAGTCTCTTTTAAAGGACTTGGATAAAAAAATAAAATCAAAAGTTATGTGGATTCCCAAGTCTCTCTTAAAAGTCTTGAACAAAAAGGAAAAGGAAAAGTTTGCGTCCAAGCTTCCAAAGTCTTCCACTTCATATTTATCTAAACATCTCCCATCTTCTAACTCTATTTAGTGTCCTCATGTCCCAAAATCCATTACCTTGAATACTTCACCTTCTTTTCCATCCATCTTAGGTCCTCAAATACAAAGATCCATATCCACTCATACATCAAAGCCTCAAGATATTCCGTCCATTTTTCCTCCATCTGTCCACTACCCTTCAAGGGGTGTGTCAATGTTGATCTTATCACCATTTCCATCTGCCTCTACAAAAACCTTTAAATACCCTATCCAATATCCCACACATACCTCCTACCCATCCATCCCATATCCTTCCATTCCTCTTATCCAATCCATCACATAAATCCTTGGGTACCATCTCCCTTATCCTCTATATCAATATTCTCTACCATCATTGTATAAATATCTTTGAGCATACTTTCAGCGGCCTTGGCCTATCATAGCATATATTTCAAAGGAGCACTATCTAAAGAGAAAGAAGCTTAAGTTCCACCATAAAATAAAAATTACAAAAAAAAGAAATAAATAAAAAGTGCCTTGGTGAAAACCTGGTAAACAGACACCTTGGTAGCAAAAGTAAAGATAAATCAACCCATCCTATGGTGAAAAACATTTCTTGTGGCACCTTGGATTAGTACAATGATAATAACCTAGCAAACGGGTGTCATGTGTAATTCCTCCTACTTTCACTCTTCACTTGGGGGCAAGTTCCTTCCATGTCATCTTATCCATCATATCTTACTTCTTGCAAACCTGTGAGCATCCATGTTCCTTCTGGTGATTTTGACAAGGTTGAGCCTATCCACAAATACTATATATACTGACATTCATTATCCTTTTCATCATCCTATTTACTTTCTCTCATCCATGATACCCTATCTTGATCTTGCTTATCCCAAGCCTATCCTTTCTATCTCTGAACATTGTTTGCACTAATCCCAAAACATTCACTCATAGCCTCCATCACCCCTTATCTTGATCATGTATCCCATCACTCTCCTATCTAATTGACCCCTTGGTCTTGATCAAAATTGCAAAACAAGTTCATAGAAGTCTTTTGACATGTCCACTCTTTTGGACCACATGTTTTTCATGACATCTAGTCATCATCCTATATGTTATCTAGCACCGCTCCATGAGCCTACATTGCTATATTATTTTTTCCCTAGCTTGGGTAATCTTTGGGAGACTATCCTTGAGTGTTGCATTCACCCTCTTCATCCATCATTGTCTGTTCACCTCATCCATCAGATTTCTAATCCATCTTCAATATCCTCCACCTTGCTAGACATTTGGGGCAAACCAATGTGATCTTGCTTGAGAATGAGTAATCTCTAAAAAATCTAAAAATTGGAAAAAGTCCTAAAAAAATGATCATCTTGGTGAAACCTAGATATAGGTTCCTTGATGCATCAAATCAAAAAATGAGAAAATACAAAAAAAAATGAAAAATAAAAAAGGATCGCGACACAAACATGCTTACCAGGTTTTCAATGATTACATCATCAAGAAAGACCCCATCACTTGGGACATCTCAGCTTCATCATATCACATCAAGTTGAGATTATCATAAATCAAAAGCAACCCAATCAATTGTCTTATACAGTGATGGATACACTTGAAACCAGACAGATCGATCTTAGACGAGTCATTCATTTCTGAAACTAGGCACATTGATTGAATTGTCTTCATCACTTCAAATCAAGTCAATTTTTGCTAAATAGAATCTCTACCAAGTAGGTGAAAACCTGGTAAATAGGTGCCTCTTGTACTCAACACTCCATCTATCAATTCTGATTCTTGGAAATCCTTGCTTTAGTTTGTGCATACCTTTTAGTCACTTATGTGACACTCTAGTTCTTTTGAGAACCCTCGTGGCTTGAAACCGATCCAAAGTCATAGTCTGGGGGCAATCAAATCAGCTTTTTCCTCACAGTATGAGTCAACTCAGTCATCAGTTGTTAGCATGGGGCATGGCTCCCAAAATTTGATCACATCTTTGGCTTACACCAAAGTAAGTAATCTTGTCATTTCAAAAGGACAACTCACTATTGACGCAAATAGGTGTTTCTCAATACCCTAATCAAAATTGTTTCTTAACACTATCTTTGGATGCATATGTGTATCTTAATGCACATTGGATACTGCAAACGTAAAGAACAAATCAATAGCAATCAAACATATCACACTCACTAGCATGATGGTGTTTCTCAACACCTCCTACATATACACATCCAAAAATTTTGAAACTGGCTGAAGTATGTTGAACTTCTATTTGTATGTTGTCTATTCCCATTGATTTTTGTCAATATTTTCTTTGTCTACTGCTTTTTGGTGTGGTCCCGATGATCCAACAATGTCAAATCAACTGGGTGTATGTGATAAGAGATCCTACATTAAGGCAAAAAAGCCTCACATCCCTCGATCCTATTTATTTGTACTCCAATAAGATGTCAGAACTATCTCCTTGACAGTTATTGGTTTGCTTTTTTATGCATAATTGCACGGTTTTGAATGCCTCGATACTGGTGTACTCTTGCTATATCAATCTAGAAACAATGTTTAGGTCATCTCAAATTTTGTGCCCCGATGCTTACGTTATTTTCTCATATCTTATCCAATGAAATTCATATTCAAATTCTAATGGTCGTAGTGGCACTAGTAAGGATTTTATTGACTTTGATGTTCCAAAAATGCTCAATGATGAAAATTTTCAATACTAAAGGTTCAATGACTACACCTTAGGTTGCATTCATGTTAGTCTTGCATCTACATCTGCATCTGCTTAGTGTTAAATCTTCATAATATCAATATCTCTCTCCAATGTGAAGGATCTGAGGTTCTTATTGATCAATCTTCTCATCGTCAAGTGGTTAATTGTTTGTGAACATGACACCCCTTGCTAATTCTACTATCCTGATTCCATTTTCAGGATTAAAATTGAAATTTGACATTTGACATTTTCAGTCAACTATAGTTGACCGCTTTCACAACCAATGGAAATCTCTCATACTTTTCTTCTAATCAATCCATGTATCTTACTTTTGGTCAATCTCAGTCAAACAAGACCTTCCATCAATTACATCTTCTGTCCTAACTGCTTGGGACCTATTTCTAATCAGATCAGCTTCTTTTTGTATCATGTTATCAAATGAATTTCTTCTCATCACTGGGGAACCTAGCCATATTTTTATTTCACTCCCAAGGGGTAGGATCAGGACATCAACATTCCAATGATTACATCCTCAATCAAAACTCCATCGCTTGGGGCATCTCAGCTTCATCACATCAAATCAAGTTGAGATCATCTTAAATCAAAGGCAACCTAATTAATGGTCTGATAAAGTGATGAATACACTCAAAACCAAACAAGATCGGCCTTATATGAGTTGTTCATTATTGAAACCAGATACATTGATCAAATTGGCTTCATCACTTCAAATCAAGTTAATTTGCTTTTTAATCAAATTTCTTAACGGTAATAAGTTTCATCACTTCAAATCAAATTGTTTATTCATTGAAACCAATCAAAAGGTTTAATAGTTCTTGAGAGATATTCATTTTCATCGCTTCAAATCAAAGTGAGCATTCTATTTTATATCTTTTGATCAATCTTTGTCCAATCAAGCTTGAAGTCAGTCTTCTTCTTCAAAAGAATGGTTGCATTGCTTTAAATCAAACTATTCTGGGTCTCATCGCTAACAAGTCTTTGAATCACTACACTAATCGCACATCAATTCAAAGAGGGGAAAATGTAATCACATAAAAATGGTCATCTAAACCCTAGACCCCCAATCTCAACAATTAATCTATAAACCCTAATCTTGATAAACCCTAAGTCCTAAATCAAACAGGCAATTCCTCAATTATCAAATTCAAGCTAATCTAACCTCAACCCTAGGTCCTAATCAATCATTGTACTTGATTAATTAATTAATTCCTAAAATCAAAATACATTGGAAAATAAAGTTTATGTTAATTATTTAACTGATATTCTCATATATTAATTTAAAAAATTACTAAAATTGTCAATTAAATCAAAAAGGAATTAAATTAATTAATAAATAAATAAATATGCATTCAAAATCATTTAAATTATTAAAAATGCATATGACATCATCAAATCCAGTTAACTGATTATCAAATTGGAAACAATCCAGTTCTACCTAGTTAAATGATTCTTTTCTATTTATCATTTTGGAAATATTTCAGTTAACTAAGAACTGAATATGGAAGTTTCTAGAAAGCCTGATCAGTCAGTTCAGTCAACTAACTCTTTCAACCAATTACATTGCTTGCACATGGATTGTGCTTCTTCAATAGAATCTAAGCCACTCTTTTCTTTTGATCTTGACCACTGATTCGGGAGAGATTTCTATAAAAGAGAAACTATTTTCCTTCACAAAAGATCCTAATTTTTATTATTGTTATTATGTTGCATTTTGCATTCTAGTTTTCTTGCATTTTAGCTTTCTTTTAATCATTTAGCTTTTATTATCGTTATTATTTTCAAGCATGCAAATCTAATTTAGAGCACATTTTCAATTTGGTGTTATTAAAATGAATCAATACACATTCAATTTGGTGCTTTAAAAATGAATCTTAATTACCTTGGAATAACAACAAATATGCATCCTGCATCTATCATTTTAGATCATTTAATATAGATTAAAAATCCTTCATTTAGGTTATAGTTGTAGTCACTGAGCTTGTAATGACTTCAGAGAAATCTCATACTCCTACCTAATAGAAGGCAATAGATTAGTTTAGGTTTGTGTAGTTGTTTATTGTTTTCAAATTTCTTGATTTCTAACCCTTTAACCATATAAGGATCTATTGAAGTGTGTGTTTGTCGTGCAGCTTGCAGGTACCCATTTTCACATGCACAACATTCACAGATATTAATTAATTGGATCACATATGAAAATCAGATGGAATGTCTTACAAACCACCTTCTCATTCCCACACCCATGTATCAAATTCCTACACAAATATTTAGCCCTCTGGAACTACTCATAAGATTTACTCCCTCCTTGAAAGAAACTTACAAATACTCACACAGTTACCTTATAACCAGTACATTTAAAATGCCTTACATATTAAACATACAAGAGCATCAAAATAAATACAAGAAGACACAATTGATGTGAAATAGGAAACTTCACTGCATTTTATTAATATACTTCTGATTCAATACTTTCAGAGAGACACAAATCTTGAAAATAGAGAACATTTAGAAGTCAGCCTCGCAGTTCTTAATTCATCATCCTATGAAATATATTAAAAATTTATATATATAGAAAGAACTAGCCATCTTTGAATCCTTTAAGAGAAACGATGCAACAAGCTTCAAATGGCTAGGCTAAACCTAAAAGTGTTAGAAGACAAAATTACAATTATATTTTCAATCGGTGGAGAAAACACTTGAGTAGATAATTTGATATGATTCCAAATCTTTGGCAGTGTGCACCTTTGTCCACAGATATTCTAGGTAACCTCTTAAGGCTGTTGTGAGACCTAGTGACTACCAATATGGGCTAACTTACACTATTCTTGTTGATGATTACCCTCCCTATGCTCATTGATCAGGTGTTAGGTTCCATTCTACTCCTCACCAACACATCCAGGTCAATGGTTTTTGGCTTCTTCTTCTTGGGCTTAGTGATGTTGTTCCATTGTGTAACCTTTAGTCTAATTAAAAATTTGAATGCTCTACAACTGTACCTTTTTCCTCTCCCACCTGGCATCAGTTATAGCATTGACATCTATGACAAACTTCACAAAGTCTATCTCATCTTTAAAAGCTTCATCCAAGATCTTGTTAAATCTATCCATGTCCAGGACACTGTCATCTATTATCAATGCCTCTTTAACAGGCAATAGAGTGTCAAACTCATTTCTCCATTCTTCCACTAATTTGATCTTATCATCTTCTCCCTTAATTGGAGGAATGAATCTATTGAAATCTGGGCCAAACATATTAATCCTTGCTTGAACTTGATTAGATTTGCCTTTAAAGAAAGACAGTGTTGTTCCAATCTGTTCACTTACCACTCCCACTTGACAAACAATCTTTGGAAGATCTGTCCTATGCGGTTTTAAGATTTCTAACCTCTCAAATAGTGACCCCCTGCTTGACCAAGTGCCAAATTATGGGTCCAAAGTTGCAATGTGGATTTTGACCTCTATCTCTAGGCCAAGTATCTTATTATAAGCCTTGTGCACCAAGTCATTTTTACCTTTTAGGATATCAATCATGTGCTGCAATATTTTCCATAGGGCTTCTAAATCCACTTTATTTTGATCTTTATCAACTTTCCCTGTTCCAACTGGAAAACCTTATGTGGTCTCTATTTGAGCATCCACAACTTCTTTGGGTCATGTGGGGAGAGCTTTGGGATCCTCTTCTAACATCTTATTCAAATTTTCTACTTCCCCCTACAATGCTTTGATCTTAATCAAGCATACCTCTCTTTCCTTTACCACGACAATTAACTCATCAAAGATTCTTTTTTATCTATTTGACAGTTGCTCTGTTTTTTCTTCATTGAGGTATGCAAAGTGGGTAACGGCTTTGGAGATCTCTAAATGCAAATTATTGTGGATATACCATATAACCTTGTCTCCATCCATCTTTTTTTCAATACTAACCAGAGATGGTTTCTGTGTCCTTGGAGTTAAAGACCACATTGCTAAAGTCTGAGATCTGGGGTCATATCCATAGCCTTTTATCATTTCCCACACTTGGTTCTCAGAAGACAATTTAGCATTTGGTTGTTTTCTGATTTGGTCAATTATAAATGTTGAAGTTAAATCCCACCTAGGCACAAGTAACATTCCACTATATTTTACTAGTTTTCTAGCATCCTTAGGTATTATTGTTTCATTCTTTGTATCATAGGCTTGTAGGGGTTGTAAATATTCACTTTGTGTAGGGCCACCCATTGTCAATTTTAATTGGGCCCCAACTTCTTTTAACTTCCTCCAAATCAAGAATTTCTTGAATTCTTATGTCTTAATGAAGGCATCATCACTAAGGAACTCTTCTTGATGGAGTTCTCTCTCATCTTGACATAGATGCAGGGGTCATTCAATTTCATCTTGTACATCCTTCTTTAATTTATTCCCTTCCCTGATTGTCTTCCTAAGCTGGTGGTGATACTTCCTATCACCAGTATTCAGGGCACTTACTTTATCCCTCGTCTTCTCTTTTATCTTTTCTTGAGAAGGATCCCTTGATTCTACTCTTTGTTTCTTCTTTGGGGGCTCATTTGTTACCTCAGCCTCAGGTACTTGTGTAAGATCCACTTCCATGCTTTTCTCTATTAAAAGCAGATGATCTATTGGAGGAGGACTGTGTATTGAGTAACCTCCCTCACTATCCTCTTCATACTCATAGGATGAATGTTTTTCAGGGCCTCTTTCATTATCCTCAATCAGTCCCTCAAGCTGATTGTACAATGTGTTATAAGACTCAATCATTTTGGTGAGTCTCCACAAATAGGGCATTCCTAGGAAAAAACCTCCAAAGGGGATCCCTTTCTTTATCATTTGTTTCTCCAAACCTATTAAGTCTTGGTACTATTCATCTCTTCTTTCTACTTCCTCATCTTCCAACATGTTTCTGATAAGGTCTTCTTCAACACATTCCTCATGGCCTTTGATAGCATTTATACGTGGAGTCAACAAATTTTTTGCACTCTTAATAAAACCTTCTGGGTCTAAATACATGTACAAGTCCATGCTCATTCTATACTGACCCAACCACTTATTCATTACATCCATGGCTCTTTTCCCAATAGTTAAGTTATTAACCTTGAACTTCCTTGGTGTGAAAGTGCCCTTTTTAATGGGGAGCAAAGTGCTCTTTATCTGTCTACGTTAGCTTCTAGATAAACTCCATTACAAATATTCTTGGAGACACATACAATGGAAGTATTTTTGGGGGTTGGGAGAATCCATAAACCCTAATCAAAGTAAAGGTTTTCTCATGGTAAAAATCTCCCCAATTGTGATCTCCTACCCATTTATCCATATACTAGCAGGGTCTGAGAAGTTGAAGAACCTTGATTGGTAGCCTTGTTACATTTAGACCTAGAAAATTTAAAAGTGGATATGCAATCCAGTTATGAAAACCATAGAACTCAGTTTCATTTGAAGTATAGTTCCAAACCCTAAGCCAGGGTTGTACAGGGTTTGGTTGGCCATGGAATTGCATCCTTGGTCTCATATTTTGTGTTTCCTTGTTGTTCATGTTGAAGTACAAAATAAAATGCATTAAAATAGAATAATGCATGAACTTGGGGCTGGCCTTCTTATGGATATATATGAGGCCTCGATGTATCTTGTTAATGACATACTGAATGTAGTCAAAGTGAGTACTGGCATGTGAGTTCTGAGTGTCCAAGATGATCATCAGTAATTCTGTAGGCAACCTCTCACTGCCCCCATCCATTCCCAACACCCTACATATCCCATAATCACTATACTTCATATAGAAGCTCAAATCCTTGTAAAAATATGGTGCAACATAATTTGGCAGGGGAGCTATGTAATTTCTATTTGATCTGGGCACATGAGCCTAGATCAACCTGCTGACAATGATGGCCTCTCTAACATATTTATTATGTAACTTGGTTAAATCAATCTCTATGGTACAGGGATGGTATATCTCAAAATATTTCATGAAATATGCCCTATCCAGAGTAACTAAATTTTTCCCATCACTTTTCTTAATATTTCTAGAAAGAGAAGCATACTTTCTGGCTAGCTCATTTAGTAAGTCTACATATACAAAGACATCTAGGACAATCAGCTTTGCTAAACCTAATGTCCATGGGTTTGATATGGGAATTTTTTTGTCCCTTTTACTATAAAATAAATTAAATAAATGATAACTAGAAATCCTAGGAGTATTTGGATGTCTAAAATTTGACATGTCATTAGAGAAAATTTCATCATTTACCTTTTTGTTTTGGTTGGTCTTAGGTGGCAGAGCCACGAAATCCTTAGAGTAGTTTCTCTTCACTTTATGCTCCTCTTTTGTATCTCTACTTCCTCCACTAGTTGAATCCTTACTCAGCCCTTCTTGGCTCATCTTTACTGGCTCTGAATTATCCTATGAACAATTCTTCACTCAAACACAAGCTTTGCTCAGATTCATCTTCTTCAAATTTTTCTCTGAAACTCAAGCAATTTCTCAGCTTTGTACTTTGAAAACTTTGGTAATCTAAAATGTACAAAAGTTGCGTCTATTTATCATTGAGAATTGAATACACTAGTCTAGTCAAGAACTTGGAAACTGTTGCTCAATCACTTCTACCATAACTCAGTGTGCACTAACATCAATTATTTCCTAGCCATGGTGTCTGAAGTTGATAGGTAATCAGATTTGAATAGCCCAATTGGAAAATTCATGAGTTCTTTTTCAGTTTTAAAACCTTACTATATGTGAAAATTCTCTAAACTCGATATGATTGGCTTTATTTTCTTACTTTTTCACAGCTCAGTAGATTACTTACACCCTATCAGAATATTTCCTCTTTAATAACCCAGGATTTTCATAATATTTCCTTGATATGGCATGAGAACAAACCCTTAATGTTTTACTTTACTCTTACCATAGTCTATCTGGATATTCTATGACTGTGTTATCTCTAGATCTCTAAATGTTTCTACTAACTCTAGTTACATCACAAGACCTAGCACTAGCCATTCGATGAGATCTTGATCTATGGTCCTTGCTAGGTTGCTAGATGGATTCTTAACTCTAGCTTTGTTCAGAGATTACACGACTAAGGAAAAAGAATAACCCTGCTTTAAATCTGATTCTATCTGGAGATTTAGTGACTAACTAAGTCTCTAAATTATTGGACATTTAAACTAACCTTGGATCTATTCATATATTTACTGCATATCGCTAGATTTAAGTCACATCAATAGTTCATATCTTTCTTGTCAACTCATCTTATTACCTTAACTTAACCTTAAGCAATCAAAGATCATGTGACTGAGAAAACTTGAAGTCGCTGAATGTTTCAATTTACCTTGAGTTTATTAAAACATCACACTCAAACCATGGGATTAGATCTTGATCTATGCCTTGCATTGGTCTCTGAATAATTTTTTACTTGCTCATTTTTTTTGTATATTACGTGATTACTCTTGATCTTCTTTTTAATCTAAGGCCTACACTGAATCTCACAATCTTTGGCCTTAACCATAGTTTGTTATGAGATCACGCAACTAAAGGCTATCTTTGAGTTTCTAGACAATTTTCTCAACCTTGGGTTTATTCAGAGACTTCACAAATACCACAGATCTCTTAGCCACTTAGACACATGTCTAGATCTTATCTTATTACCTCTTGATTGTTGAATAACTCATGACCTTTTGAATCCTTCAAGAAATTCAGTGCCAGCCACAAGATCTGATCTTGATATACTATCTAGATTTACTTGCAGAAAAACATGACTTGGATTTGAATTAACCATAACTAACCATGGTTCTTATGGAGATTCAATGACTGAGTAAATCTCTAAGTCACTGAAGAATACTTCTAACTCAGGTTATGTTTGGAGATTTAGTGTCAACCCTCAGATATTTTCTTAATTAATGATCAGCGCTGAATCTCACAATCTTTTTGTACTTCATCAAATCATCCCAAGATTACACAACAACCCTTGATTATTTTTTTAATCCAACATCTTGTGTTGAATCTTGAGACTAAAAGAATAACCCTACTTTCATTCTGAGATCACATGACTAGGACATCTCTGAATCTTGGAATGAACTTTACTTGACTTAGACTTAACCTCAGGGTTATCTAGAGATTGTGTGACAAGTTTTATCTCCGAGTCTCTGAAAGATTCACTAACTCATGAGTCAATTGGGAGTTCACATGCAAGCCACATGATCAAGTCAAAGATATAAGAAGATCTATGGCTATTTCTTAATCACTGAAGAAATCCTTGACCTTGGCATTTGTTTGGAGATCACGCACCAACTACTCATCTTGGAAAAGATCAACAATCCTCGCTCAATCTTTGAATGACTTAGAGAATATTACATTTATCTCAAGATTTATTGATACAATCTTGTGCTAAGTCACTAGATATAATGGAATATTTGGTTCTGATTGTGAGATTAAGAGATAAAGGGAACCACTTAAAATCACATGACTTATAAATCACTTAAGTTACTCGACAAAAGTAACTTAAAATCATAACCAGGTTATGAATACCTAGGGTTTTTGCCTGACAAGGACATAAAAGACCTAGGGCTTAGGTTTTTCAACCAATTCTCTTTACATTTCTCAGATCACAAACATTTACAAAGAAATTTGATAGCACAACTAAACAGACCCTTGACCCTTGACATTTTAGGCAAAATTGATACTGGGAACCCAAAAAATTTAGCAAGACTCAGAAAACTACAAATATACCCAACATTGGCTCTATCTGAGGACGCTTGAATTCAAGTTCATAGACAGAATTACATATCTATGGGAGTCATATGAAAACCACTCTAACCTACTACAAAATAAAACACACAACTTGGAAAGAAACACACAACAGAAAGCAAACATAGTTGTACATAATTACAAGACTACTATGCATGGAAAAACTTGATTCAATTGAAGAAATTTTTCAGAAATTTTCCATGCACTCAAAATTCATATTCTTGAGGAGATATGAATCCTTTCCAAATGTCTTATAAATAATGAGAGGACCCAACCACAAAGAGTTTAAAATTTATCATGCTTCCCTTTATCCTCAGCCCTAGCATTCCATTGAAGAATTAAGTCAATAGGTTGGAATTTTCTCTCATTTTCCCTTTTATCAAAAAGGTATTTCATCTTCTGTTGCAATTTTATATGCCCCTTTTGGCTATCTCTTCTCTGTTGGAAAGTGACAATGCAAGCAATTGTTATTTTTTCATTGTTGTCAAACCTTAACTAGTGAGACTATTGTTATCTGTTTGAGTACCATATTTATTGTTGATGAAGAAGATTTAACAAGAAGACCAAGTGAATGGTTGAGTTAAGGAAAATAAAAGGGTACTTGATTAGTTGGCACTCTGGCAGAGTAATTATTTTTTTATCTTTTAAAGATAGTTTTTCTGGCTTTTCTATGCCGAACAAGTTTGGCTTGTGCCGAGAAAAGTTGCTTGTCCTGAGCAAAGTTGCCTATGCCGAGAAAATTTGTTCATGATGAGAAAAGTTGTTCAATGTCAAGCACCATTGAAATTTTTGAGTGGAAATAGTGATGTTGGCCGACTTACAGTAATTGGATTAATGATGAGATTTGAGATCTCTGGCCGACTTAGTTAATTTTATTGGGATATGTAATGTTAATTAAAGATTGATCCACATCATTTAATGTATGGGTAACCGTAATTAAAGCATGGTTTCAAGATTTAATTAGAGACTACTTTGGAGAAGTAAATGTAATGCAAAGATGGAATGATCCGTTGGATCTAACCTAACCTAAGATCTATGATCTTGTTTAAGTGGCAAAAGATTTATCTGACCTAAACAAAGAGGTATATGGTAATCTCAAGGGTTTATTCATTAAGTGTGCAAGAGCAAATGTGTATGCAAAAGGTTTGCATAGTTGATTTACTGTTTGGCATGATCTAGCAGAAAAGGTTGAATACAAAAGTAGAGAGTTGCATGTGTGATTTCTTGAAAAATTTCCACGCAGCTCAGAAGGTTGAAATGACAATGCAGGCTATCCAGTAAGTTAACATCACAGCTATAATTGGATTTGAATTGCAAAGTAAGTTGTATGTATTAGATCACAACTGCTGATTACTTTATAACCATTGTATCAGTTAAAATCCTTTAACAAGGTTGACCTAATAGTCATTTGTATAAATCCTCTAACAAGGTGACATTCAAGTGGAATTTTCTAAGTCCTCTAACAAGGCCACTCCTGATAGGGTGATTAAATCCTTTAACCAGGTCACACCTAGCAGTGTGTTATTGTAACCTTTAACAGGGTTGGTTCCTCACAAAGCTCACTTCAGAAGAGTGAAAACTTGATAGCATGTTACTGGTGGTTTTTCCCATATTGGGTTTCCATGTTAAATACTTGTGTCAACTTGTATGAATGCTTATGGTTTGTTTCACTGTTATGTTTCTACAAGCTAATTTCAATTGATAGTAAACTGCACGATTAAGTTGTTGACATATGCTACTACTGCTGACTAGATCTGAAATACATAAATTTTTTATTTTCTACATCTAGACCTAAGGATAACTGATTCACCCCTCCCCTCTCAGTTATTCTAAATTCATTCTAACAATTGGTATCAGAGCTTTGGTCTCCTCAAAATAGTTTGAAGGTACTTGGAGCAAAAATATCAAGATGTATAAGAAGGAGGTTCCTAAGCTAAACAAAGATACCTTCCCTGCATCGCAGAGTTTGATGAAACTACATTTGGCTAGTATTGGAGATGATGCTAAGTGACTTATTGAAAATGCCTATGTACCACCTACTACTCCTCTCACAGCTGCACAACTAAAAGAAAAACAAGAGCACAATCAAGAAATGTTGGAGATTGCCTCCTCATTGAGCTATTCAGAGTTTGATGATATAAAGAGCTACACAAATGCAAATCACATGTGGGAAAAAATTGCAACTATCTATGGTGGAGACACAAATGTGTTGAGAGCTAAATCATAAAATCTAAGAGGTAAGTTTGATGAGATGAAAATGCAAGAAGCTGAAAATGTTATTCAGTACTATGGTAGAGTAAAAGAAGTTGTAAATTCCATTAGAGGGGCTAATGGAACAATTGATGAGAACACCATTATGAGAAAGGGTCTGAGAACTTTACTTCCTGTATATGCTATTAGATTTTTTTCATTTCAAGAATTGAGATGTACTCCTAACAAAAATTTGAATCAGGAAAATCTGATAGGCAGACTCACTGCATTTGAAATGTCAAATTATGCTACCTATAATCCACAAGGGATTGATTTTTTTTTTAGATCACAGCTGGTTCTCAATAAATATAAGAAAGGAAAGAAACATGTGGATAGTGACAGTGACACTTCTGACGATGATCTTGAAGAACTTGAAGCACTTTTGGCAAAAAGTCTTTCCAGAGGAAAAGGAAAATACAGAGATAAACTTCCTATTTTTTTTTTTCATGCAATAAAATTTGTCATACAGCTGCTAGATGTCTTGACAAAAATCAAAAAGATGAAAGAAAGGACAACAAATACAAAGAATACAAAGACAGAAAGGATGACCAAGACTTCAGGAAATATAAGGACTACAAAGACAAAGGTAAGAAATCTTGTTATATTGCTAAAGAAAATTCTGACAATGACACTGATAATTCTGATGACAATGATTTAGAAGTTGTTTATGTTGCAATGAAAGAAGATTCTGATGATGATGAGAAAACTACACTAATCTCTTATATGAGTAAAAATGATCGTTGGATCATTGACAGTGGTTGTTCCCATCATATGACTCGTGACAAAGATAAGTTTGAAACCCTAAACCAATGTAAAGGAGGATATGTAAAATTTGGAAATGATGCACCATGTCTTATCAAAGGTAAAGGATGTATTAACCTGACTAACAAAATCAGATGTGATGATGTGTATTGGGTTGATTATCTTAAATATAACTTGTTGAGTGTTGCACAGCTGAACACTTCTGGTTACAAAGTTGAATTCCATCACAGAAAAGAAAAGATCTATGATTCTACTGGAGAATTAGTTGGAAGTGGTGATCAAACTAAAGGTAACTTATTTTATCTAGATTTATCTGAAGAAACATATCTATTTGCATAGTACAATGATGTTTGGTTATGGCATAAGAGGTTGTGTCATGTGAACTTTGATAACTTGGTAAGAATAACTAAATTGAAAAAGGTTAGAGGGATACCTAAGTTAAAGAAACTTGAGAATGCTATGTGTAAACAATGTCAACTAGGAAAGATGACTAAGTCTAGTTTCAAGAGTCAAACACACATATCAGAGGAAATTCTAGAATTGGTCCATACCGATCTCTGTGGTCCCATTGGAGAAAGAAGCTATTGTGGTGCTTGATACTTTATTCTATTTGTTGATGATTATTCAAGGATGATGACTGTAATATTTCTCAAGGAAAAATCTGATGCATTCCAGTTATTTATATGGTACTTAGCTAAAGTTGAAAAGGAAATAGGCAAAAGTTTGAAATGCTTAAGATCTAACAGAGGTGGAGAGTTTATTTCTAATGAGTGTAACATGTTCTACAATGACCGAGGCATAAAGAGACAGATGTCTACACCTAGAACTCCTCCACAAAATGGTATTGCTGAACAAAGGAACAGATCTATCATGGACTGTGCTAGAACACTAATGATGGAGAAACATGTTGCACAAAAATATTGGAAAGAAACTGTAAGTACTACAGTCTATACACTGAATAGAGTTCAAGTCAAGAAAGGTACATATGCTACACCTTATGAACTTTGGTATGGTTATGCACCTAGTGTAAAGTATTTTAAAGTATTTGGAAGAAAATGTTTTATACTGAAAGACAACAAAAATGGAAAAATAGATGATAAAGGTGAAGAAGGCATATTCCTTGGTTATTCAACGAAAAGCAAAGCATACAAATGTTTGAATTCTAATACTAACAAAATTGTTGAAAGTGCAAATGTAAGAATTGATGAGTTTGCAAAAAGAAATGAAGCTGAAAGTACTCAAGAGCCTGAAAGCTATAGATCATTTGTATATCTGGATGAGGAAGATTCTAATTCACTACCTGAGACTACTACTGAACAATAGCGTGCACCTACCAATTCACAGAGTGGAGTTTCTGAGCAACTAATAGTGAATGTCGAGCTATCTAATGGAGATGTCAAGTCACAGAATCAACCAGGACCAAATATAGACAATGAACCTAAAGCAAGGACTGAGCCTACCCTATAAAAATATGTGAGAAGAAATCACAATTTTGATCAAATCATTGGATCAAAGGATTCTACTGTTATGACAAGAAGTAAGTTGAAAAATGGCACATGTCTGTTATGTGAATTTGAGCCCAAAACAAAAGATGCTTTAGAAAATGAAGATTGGATACAAGCAATGAATGAGGAAATTGAACAAATTGAGAAGAACAAAACTTGGACACTTGTACCTAGGCTGAAGGATAAAAATATAATTGGCACAAAGTGGGTATTCAGGAAAAAACTAAATAAACATGGAGATGTGACAAGAAACAAAGCTAGACTGGTATGCAAGGGGTATGCACAGGAGGAAGGAATTGACTATGGTGAAACCTTCACCCCAGTTGTAAGATTGGAAGGTGTCAGAACCTTACTTGCATATGCATCCTATAAAGGATTCAAATTTTATCAGATGGATGTGAAATCTGTATTTCTCAATGGAATCTTGGAAGAAGAAGTGTATATTGAGAAAGCTGATGGTTTTATAGACCCAAAAAAAAGTGATATGGTTTACAGATTGCACAAAGCATTATATGGATTGAAGCAAGCACCAAGAGCATGGTATGAGACATTGCACAATTATCTGATCAAGATTGGATTTGCAAGAACCAATGACAACAGCAACCTGTACTTAAAGACAGAACAAAGAAAAGGTACATTATTAGCTGAAATTTTTGTAGATGACATCATATTTAGTGGACAAGATGTTTTATGTCAAAAACTTGCAACAGAGATGCAAACTGAGTTTGAGATGTCTATGTTTGGTGAAATAAAATTCTTTGTTGGTTTACAAATCTATCAAATGAAGAATGGTATCTATATCACTCAATCTAAATATATCAAAAATATACTGAAAACTTTTGGAATGGAAGAATCCAAACCAATGAGTACACCCATGGCTACTGGACAGAAGCTAAAAAAAGATGATGACACAAAAGAAGTGAACCAAACACTCTATAGATCAATGATTGGAAAACTACAATATGTTGTACACAGTAGACCTAATATTTCCCTAGTTGTTGGAATTGTTGCAAGGTTTTTTGCTAATCCCAAGGAAACTCACATGATGGCATTAAAATGGATAATAAGATATTTGAAAGGAACTGATGACTATGGTCTATACTACAAAAAGAATGACAAGTTTGAACTCAGTCTTTACACTGACCCTGACTGGGCTGGAAATGTTGATGACAGGAAAAGCACTACTGGTGGAGCATTTCTTTTAGGAAAGAGATTGATCTCCTAGACAAGCAAGAAATAGAACTGCACCTCACAATCTACAGCTGAAGCCGAGTATGTGGCAACAGTAGTCAAATGTTCTAACATTGTGTGGTTGAAGATACTACTGAAAGGTATGAAGGAAGAAATCACTGACCGAGTTGTCATATATTGTGATAACACGAGTGCAATTAATATTTCTAAAAATCCTGTTATGCACTCAAAGACAAAGCATATAGCTATCAAGTATCATTACTTGAGAGAGCTAGTTCAGAGTAAAGAAGTGAGACTAGATTATGTGAACACTAAAGAACAATTAGCAGACATATTCACAAAA
>MU226206.1:110342-143462 GCA_018584345.1 Thuja plicata
GTTGGAAAGTGACAATGCAAGCAATTGTTATTTTGTCATTGTTGTCAAACCTTAACTGGTGAGACTATTGTTATCTATTTGAGTACCATATCTATTGTTGATGAAGAATATTTAACAAGAAGACCAATTGAATGGTTGAGTTAAGGCAAATAAAAGGGTACTTGATCATTTGGCACTCTGGTAGAGTAATTATTTTTTTATCTTTCAAAGACAATTTTTCTGGTTGTTCTATGCCGAGTAAGTTTGGCTTGTGTCGAGCAAAGTTTCTTGTGCTAAGAAAAGTTGCTTGTGCTAATAAAAGTTGTTTGTGACAAGAAAAGTTGTTCAATGCTGAGCACCATTGAAATTGCCGAGTGGAAATAGTGATGTTGTCTAACTTACAGTAATTGGATTAATGATGAGATTTGAGATCTCTGGACGACTTAGTTAATTTTATTGGGATATGTAATGTTAATTAAAGATTGATCCACATCATTTAATGTATGGGTAACCATAATTAATGCATGGTTTCAAGATTTAATTAGAGACTACTTTGGAGAAGTAAATGTAATGCAATTATGGAATGATCTGTTGGATCTGACCTAACCTAAGATCTACGATCTTGTTTAAGCAGCAAACGATTTATCTGACCTAAATAGAGAGGTATATGATAATCTCAAGGGGTTATTCATTGAGTGTGCAAGATCAGATGTGTATGCAAAAGGTTTGCATAGTTGATTTACTGTTTGGCATGACCTTGCAGAAAAGGCTAAATACAGAAGCAAAGAGTTGCATGTGTGATTGCTTGAGGAATTTCCAAGTAGATCAGAAGGTTGAAATGACAATGCAGGCTATCCAGTAAGTTAACATTAGAGCTATAATTGGATTTGAATTTCAAAGTAAGTTGTATGTATCAGATCACAACTGTTGATTACTTTCTAACCATTGTATCAGTTAAAATCCTTTAACAAAGTTGACCTAACAGTCATTTGTATAAATCCTATAACAAGATGACATTCAGATTGGAATCTTCTAATTCCTCTAACAAGGCCACTCCTGATAGGGTGATTAAATCCTTTAACCAGGTCACACCTAGCAGTGTGTTATTGTAACCTTTAACAGGGTTGGTTCCTCACAGAGCTCACTTTAGAAGAGTGAAAACTTGGTAGCATGTTACTGGTGGATTTTCCCATATTGGGTTTCCATGTTAAATACTTGTGTCAACTTGTATGAATGCTTATGGTTTGTTTTACTATTATGTTTTTACAAGCTAATTTAAATTGACAGTAAACTACATGATTAAGTTTTTGACATATGATACTGCTGCCGAGTAGATCTAAAATACAGAAAGTTTTTATTTGCTACATCTAGACCTTAGGATAATTGATTCACCCCTCCCCTCTCAGTTATTCTAAATTCATTCTAACTTTCTCATCCCATTCAATTCCACCATTTCAATCATCCTTTCTTGCATTGGCTGAGATATTTATAATCCTTTATCTTGGATGAACTTGTATACTCGATGAAATTTATTCACTAGCATCTTGGATTGAACACCATACACTAACTCAAAAGGAGATTTTCATGCTGATCATGGCTTCCCATAAGGAAATATTAAAATTTGCATGTCATGCCCTTTTGTTTCCTTCTAGGGTCTTCTTCAATATTTGCAAAATGCTCTTATTACTGGATTCTACTTTCCCATTGGCCTATAGATGGTATGGGGATGAATAAGATACTACAATTCCCATGTCAAACCAAAAATCAATGAACTCTTCTGATCTAAAGTACATTATATTATCCATCACTAGTTTAAGAGGGACACCAAACCTAGTAATGACATTATCCATCAGAAAATCAATCACTATTGTGCTTGTATCCTTTTTAGTTGGAATTTCCTCAACCCATTTAGTAAAGTAATCAGTAGCAACTAGAATCGAACTGTGCCCCCCACTTGATTTTTTTGAAAATTCTCCAATGAAATTGAATCCCCGCATAGCAAAAGGTGCTTCTGAAACTACAGGATTTAGCAGTAGGGCACCTAAAAACTTCATCTTATTGGAGAATATCTTACATGGTTCACATCTCCAAGAAAAAGAGTCGGCATATTTAAACAAGTAAGGCCAATAGTATACAGGCCTTAAGATCTTATGAGTTGTTTCTCTTGCTAAATAGTGTCCTCCACACATCCCAGTATGCATTTATTTCAAGATATTTTTAGATTGTCCTTTGTCAAGGCATAGAAATAGTATTCCATCCCTATTTTTCCAATACAGGTCACCCTACAATAGCACATATTTCTGAGCTTTCAATCTCAGACTTCTTCTTTGGTTGTCATTTAAATCTTCTAGGCAACTAGCATTTCTTAAAAAATATACAATGTTAGTATACCAACGCTACATCTCAATACTTGTAACTACTTCTCCACAAGTATTAACATTATTTACTTGGACTAAATCCAAATTCTCTTTTGTCATTAAATTTTCTAATCCCAATCCTCTTACCATCTTAGTGATGTGGATCTCCAAGTCAAACTCTTGAATATTGTTAATCCACTTGCATCTCTTCCCTATTACCTCACTTTGGACCAAAAATTCTTTTACAGAAGCATGGGGACCATATGTATTTACTTTTGCACATACTAAGTAGGGTCTATAAGCATTAACTGCTTTCACTAAAGCATAGGATTATTTCTCCATCAATTGATAATTCAATTTAGCTACTTGTAGTAATTTTCTGAAGAATGCTATGGGATGTTCAAAACCCTCCTCATCTTTCTACAATAGTACTGCTGCAATAGTATGAAATAATGCAAATGTAAACAAGGAAAAAGGCTTAGTTTAATCAGGAGAACACAGAATAGAGGCCTCTTATATTGCTTGTTTAATTTTTCCAAATATTATTGTGCCTCCTGGTTCCATTCAAACTTCACATCCTTTTTCAATAGTTTGACTATGGGCTTGACCAATTTTGCAAAATTTGTAATAAATCTCCTAACAAAATTGATTTGTCCCAAGAATGATTGTATGCCTTTTAGGTTTTTAGGAGCTAGTACTTTCTAAATATCCTCAACTCTCTCTAGATCTATCCTTACTCCTTTTGACACTATGTGGCCTAAGATCTTTCCCTCAGTAACAACAAATTGACACTTTTTTGGGTTCAGTGATATCCCATATTCTAGTGCTCTTATCAATAATTTCTCCAAATGGCTACAATGTTCTTCTACCTTTTTTGAAAAGGCTTTCAAATCATCCTAGTAAACTACCATGAGGACATCTATAAGATCTTTAAAGGCCACATCCATTTCTTTTTGAAAAGTTACACCAGTATTTTTTAGGCCAAAAGGCATGTGAGCATATACATAGGTTCCCCATGGATTAGTTAATGTTGTCTTGAATTGTTCAGACTCCTTGACCAGCACTTGATTATACCCAGAAAACCCATCCATCATAGATAATAGATCACATCCAGTGACCTTATGCAACATAGCCTCCATATTGGGTAACCCATAATTATCTTTCAGTGAGGCTATGTTTAGGTTCCTAAAGTCAACACATAACCTTATGTCCCCATTCTTCTTTCTTACAAGAACTAGGTTTGAAACCCATCATGAATGTCTTATTGGTTGTATTATGCATGCATCCCTCAGTTTCATCAACTCCTTCTGCATTTTAGTAGCGAACAATGGGTTCATAGGCCTTTTTTTGCCTAAATGGTCTCACATCTTCTTTCAGTGGGATATCATGCTAAAACAAGTCTTCTCTATAGGATTTAAGATCCTCATAGGACCAGGAAAAAATAAGTTTGTATTTTTTCAGTAGCTTTATCAGATTCAATCTCACATTCCTATCAAGCTTTTTTCCAATGTAAACTATTTGAGGGGATGTCTCTGATCCCAGATTTATTTCCTCTAAATCCCCCACATTGGCATTGAATTTCTGGGACATGTAGTTATCATTTATACTAAACATACCCTCCAACTCAACTAATCCCTTAGGAATAGGATTTAAGGCTATCTAAACAATTTCTTGATCAAAAATATACTCTTTTCCATTTACAACTCCTATTAAAGAGTCACATTCAATTATATGGCCATCATATTGGTCTGCACATTGGATAAATCTGAGGATGTCATCATCATCCTCAAAAACTTGCCAATTATGGACATTGTTAGGGACTACTGGTCTATTTTTTACTTCCACCATAGATATACCATCAAGGGTAACATCATCATTCTTTAGGGAGACATTTTCAAGAAAGCTTTCCATTATGTTATTTGATCTTTCTACTCGAAGAATGTTGAAGGCCTCAAAGGATTCCAGTCTATCTGAAACAACATACTTGTACAACTTTATTCTGTCATCCTTTGTAGCATACTTGGATCTGATCTAAGCTATTATTACTTGGTAATACCCATGAAATTGTAAGTATTTTATACCATTCTTGATGACAATGTCCATTCCCAATATTAGTGCCTCATACTCAGTTGTATTATTTGTACAATGAAAGGCTAACATAAAAGAATATTTAAAGGTAATACTTGATGGGGGGATAAGTAAAACACCTACTCCTAATCCTTCTTTAGAGAATCCTCCATCAAATTACATATGCCACAATCAATCTTGTTGCAACAACATCTCATCCACTATTGGCTCAGTATTTCTTAACTGTGGCTTAATCTCCTCAATAGAAAACTTCTCCATGTCAATATCTACACAACAATTCAGTTGATCATGAATGACAATTTCAACCATGGCTGTAGAATGAGGCTCTCTATACAACTTAACCTCAATGTCATTCACAAGAATTGTTGCATATGAAAAATCTAGTTACAATCTTCCACCCACTGTTGCTACCCATTGTCTAGAAAAAATCATACCATAATGGGGATTTGTGTCAAAAAAAACTATATCCATTCTATAGGTAGCTTCTGGGAAAGCAACAATTTTGACTTCAATGTCTTTCAATTTTCTTGTCATGGGAACCTCTCTATTGTCCATTGCATAAAAACTTCCAGAAGGAGTACTGACTTGAAGGCCTAACTCTTTCATGACATCATATGGCATCACAGTTGTTGCAGCACTAGAATCTATCATGCAATTCTTCACTAGCAAATGATTTATCATTAGAATTACATAAAAGGGATCAACTGACAGTGGTTCTTGGGTGATCACATTTCCAATGCAAATATTATATAATTCCATGTTTTTCTCTAAGCCTTTTACTTGGTTATCCTTTTCATTGACAGATAGAAGTCCTCTCTTATCATTATTCAAGGTCAAGGACACTTCTTCATGGTTTGACTCAGAGATATCTTCAATTCCTTTCAATAGTGCTAATGCAGCTTCTTTATGCTCTTTTATTTTAGCATCTCCATTAGTGGGACTGAAAATTTCATTTGAGTAAGAGCATGTCTCATGTCAAACATGGGTAATTCAGAAGGTACATCTCCTATCCTTTTACCTTTCTTGTCTTTATCAATAACCACTTGTTCTTCTTTTGTTTCTTATTTCTCCTTTTGAGTGGAAGAAGATTCAACTTCCTTTGCAGTTTTCTTTTCTTTGCTACCCTTTCCATGAGACTTTGCAAAATTTTGTAGGCAATCCTCTTTAATAAAAACAAAGGAAATCTTACCTTGACCATGCTCAACTATTGTATTTCTCAGATTGTATTCACCTCTTACCTAGTTTATTGTTGCTATGATCAGGGATATTTTTTCTTCATCACTTAGTAACCTGAAATGGGGATGCTCCTTTTCATCTCCCACTACATTGATGGTTCTTTGTGATACAATACCAGTCTTATCATTTGAATTAGAGGTCACTTAGGGCTGGTATTCAAGGTACTTACTTATTTTACTTCTCACTTCTTCAATAGGTCCACTTTTCTCATGAGACCATCGATAAGGCTTCCTCACAGTGAACATATTCACAGTGGAACTTTTTGATTCATGACCTGCTTGATCATTTCCCTCCCCCATCTAATCAGCTAGGGCTTGGGCTACCACACATTGGTAGGAAGAGTGAGGCATGTTGTAAGAAGCACACCAGGGAGTATTCTCTACATAGTTTGTGCTATTCCTTTTCAAACGATCAAGGATTTCTTTTGTTTTTTGGTTTTCTTGGTTCTCAAGGATAGGCTTGCATCTTTCCAATTTGTTCTATCTGGAATATCCCTTAGCTTAGATTGTTTATCATATCTTTGATACTGGTACTTATTTTCATGAAAACCTTTATCATTCTTATCTATTTTAGCAGTAAGATCCTTCACTGCATTTACTAATTTTCCAACCCTATCATCCTCCTTAATAGGTTTTCTTGCTTGTCCTTTCTCTTTCCAAAGTTTTCCATCCTCTCTCTTCCCCATCTTCCCTGAGGATTTCCTATTACTCTCAATGTCTATTGCTATATTATAAGCCTCTCTCACGGTATAAGGGTTATTGTCTTTGAGAAGATAGGACATCTTCCCATAAGTAGCATTAAAATAGGTAGTTAGACAGAATTGTTCATCTAACCTTAACACTTAGAATAGCTTGTTCATAGCCTTTTCAAACCTATTGTTAAAATTTGGCATGCTCTCATTTGGGAATTTCTTAATGTTATTAAATTCATTCAGTATGTAACCATAATTAATATGTTCTCTATATTTCTCCCTAAAAGACTTAACAAACTCTTCCCAAGATGCTATGCTATCATTAGGAAAGTTTCTAAACCAATCCCTAGCATCTTCTATCAAGGATTGAAAAAAAGTTTCATAATAACATCTTCATGTTCTATTTCAAAATCAGTAATCTTATCTATAAAAGCTGTTAAATGTTCTTCACAGGTTATGACATTATTTCCTGTGAACCTAGGGATTCAATCTCTTACCTCATTGGGGATCATGTTAGGATAACTAGGAATGCCATCAAAGAAAAGAGGTATGTATATGTCCAAATTGACATGTCTTCTTTGGAAACTTCTCAGGGTATTGTTTCCACTTGGTCTTGCTGCACCTCCTTGGTTTTGAGTATGTTGAGGGCCTCCTTGCTTTAGACTAGAGATTTGAGCACTAGGACCAGTTGCAGACTGTTGAACACTTGGACCAGTACCACCTAGTGGATTTACTTGTTTTGTCCCAATATTAACATGCATAGAACTACTTGCAGTAGTATTGTTGGTAGCATGCAAGAAAGCTATCTACATCTTCATATCAGTTGTAGAAGCCTCTAGCTCCATATTTTCTAACTGCTTAGCTAGATCCTCTTTGGCTTTTCTGGCTTTCTCAAGCTCTAAGTCAACTTGAGACATTCCTGCAGGGATACTTTTGTTTTTCTTAGGCTCATTAATACCTATGCTAATAGATTTTTTCTTACCTTTATCAGTGACATTTTTAGCACTTTTCTTAAGCTTTGCATTCTACTCAATCTCATGAGGGTGCAATTGTCTTATTACAGGTCCTTCTCCTTCAAACTTATCTTTGTTAGAGCTTGATCTTTGATTTTTTATTTGCTACCTAAAGGCTGCAAGATCACCAAAAAATTCCATGTATGGACCCTTAACCTCTTAATTTAGGATTTTACCTTTAAGCTCATTCCTTCTTGTCTCTGCCAAGAGTTCTTCTCTCTCAGTTAAAAATTCATATAGTTCTTGCTCATGCATTTTCCTCGCATCTTCTATCTATGATTCTTGTTCACACTTATTTATTGTTAAGGCTATAAACTCCTCTCTCAGCTTATCAGAATCATAAGATATTGTTTCAGTAGTATCTAATATTTCTTGTGTAGGGAAGAAGCCTGTATTTTTCATCTCTCCATATCTGAAAGGATCAAAAGGTATATCAGCTCCAAAGAGATCTACTGGCCTTGATTTTCTACACTCTCAGATGAGGATGACCTTCTCTAAGGGATGGGGGTCTCCATTCTCCCCTTTGAAGTATTTTGGGAATCATGATTTGATCCACCTCTCTTGGACCACTGTCTCCTTCCAGGTGTATGGATATCTTCTCCTATGTCTTTCTCAGTATTAGCTCTATAGTAAGACCTGGTGTTTCTTTGTTGGCTCATTTTAAAATTAGACAAGTAGTTTTGGTATTTCAATATGGGCAAGTCACACTGGAATGCACAGAGTTAGAATCTCCACCCACAACTAGTCTAGTATAATTTCAAGAATTTTCACAAGAAATGGAAAAATAAAATAATTAGTCCCTATTAACTTCTAACCTTATAAATAAAATCCAATTCTCTTTAATCATTTAAATCAACTCAAAACTAGATCAAAATTACTTGAAAAGATGTTGCACTAGAAAATCTAGGACAAAGTAAACATGGTTTACTTCAACCCTCCCCAGTAGAGTCTCCATTTTGTTGGTACTTTTTCTTATAGAATCTCAATATATAGAATATGCTTGAATCTTAGATTCCCAACTCTTGATTCAAACAAGTAAAATTATAATTGATGGGGATTAATCCTCCTTCTTTGAACTCTACAGACTCAGGCAGGTGTACCTTTTATAATTTACTTCTTATTAGTATTCTTTAACAATGGATTAAGGGTTACACTAATTTGTCTCTTGCAATTTACTGAAACAACTGATAACACATCTTGCAAATGAGTATGATCATTTTAATGTAGATCTTAACAAGCCAGACCATGAAATTGACGAGAGAAAATAACAGTGAAACAAGGATTCTCATCCTTCTTCTTTTTGGAGTTCTTAGACTCAGAAAGGTTAACCTAATGATTCTCTCTTCAAGGAATCACTAAAATAAAATGCATCCTTCAATATAGTTGGTAAACATGAATGTTCTTTAATAACAAGAAATTAAAAGATTATTTAGATTTAAGATTGATGATGATAACTACTTATCAAAACCTAGACCAATGCCTAATCCCAAGCAAAGAGTCAATTGAGATATACATTCATAAAAATTAATTAATTGGAACACATATGAAACTCAGATGGAATTCCTTACAAACCATAGGTTCTCATTCCCACACCCATATATCAAATTCCTACACAAATATTTAGCCCTCTGGAACTACTCATAAGATTTAGTCTCTCCTTGAAAGAAACTTACAATTAATTGCACGGTTACCTTAGAATTAGTACATTTAAAATGCCTTACAAATTAAACATACAAGAGCATAAACATAAACACAATAAGACACCATTAATGTGAAATAGGAAACTTCATTGTATTTTATTAATATACTTCTGATTCAATACATTCAGAGAGACAAAAAGCTTGAAAATAGACAAAATTTAGAAGTCTGCCTCGTAGTTCTTAATTCATCATCATTTGAAATATCTTAAAACTTTGTATATATAGAGAGAACTAGCCATCTTGGAATCCTTTAAGACAAAGGATGAAACAAGATTCATATGACTAGGCTAAACTTAACAGTGCTAGAAGACAAAATTATAGTTGTATTTTTAGTCAGTGGAAAAAACACTTGAGTAGATAGTTTGATATGATTCCAAATCTTCAGCAGTTGGCACCTTTGTCCGCGGATATTCTGGGTAACCTCTTAAGGTTGTTATGAGACCTAGTGACAACCAATATACAGGTTAACTTACACTAGTCTTACTGATGATTACCCTCCCTGTGCTCATTGATTAGGTGTCAGGTGTCATTCTACTCCTCATCCAACACATCCAATTCAATGGTTTTTAGCTTCTTCTTCTTGGGCTTAGTGATGTTGTCCCATTATGTAACCTATTCCTATGAAGGCCAATTAAAACTTTGAATTATCTGCAACTGTTCCTTTTTCCTCTCCCACCTGCATTAGTTATGGCCTTGACATCTGTGATAAATTTCACAAAGTCTATTGCTACTTTAAAAGCTTCATCTAAGGTCTTGTTAAATCTTTCCATGTCCAAGATAGTGTCATCTGTTATGAATGCCTCTTTAATAGGAAATAGAGTTTCAAACTCATTTCTCCATTCTTCCACTAATTTGATCTTATCATCTTCTCCCTTAATTAGAGGAATGAATATGTTGAAAACTGGGCCAAACATATTAATCCTTGCTTGAACTTGATTAGCTTTGCCTTTAAAGAAAGACAATGTTGTTCCAATCTGTTCAATTACCTCTCCCACTTGAAAAACAATATCTAGAAGATCTGTCCTATGTGGTTGAAAAGCTTCTAACCTCTCAAACAATGACCCCCTGCTTGACCAAGTTCCAAAGTATGGGTCCAAAGTTGCAATGTGGATTTTGACCTCTCTCACTAGGTCAGGTAGCTTATTATAAGCCGTGTGCACCAATTCAACTTTACCTATCAGGATATCAATCTTGTGCTAGAATAATTTCCATAGGGCTTCTAAAGCCACTTTATTTTTATCTTTATCAACTTGCCATGTTCCAAGTGGAAAATATTCTTTGGTCTATGTTTGAGAATCCACAACTTCTTTGGGTGGAGCGGGGAGAGCTTTGGGAGCCCCTTCTAACTTATTATTCAAATTTTCTACTTCCCCCTACAATTCTTTGATCTTAATCAAGCATACCTCTCTATCCTTTACCATGAAAATTGACTCATCATAGATTCTTTTATATCTATTTGACAGCTGCTCTATTTTTTCTTCATTGAGGTATGCAAAGTGGGTAATGGCTTTGGATATCTCTAAATCCAAAGTATTTTGGATACACCATATAACCTTGTCTCCATCCATATTTTCTTCAATACTAACCAGAGATGGTTTCTGTTTCCTTGGAGATAAAGACCACATTGCTAAAGTCTAAGATCTGGGGTCATATCCACAACCTTTTATCATTTCCCCCAGTTGGGTCTTAGAAGATAATTTAGCATTTTGTTGTTTTCTTATTTGGTCAATTATAAATGCTGAAGTCAAATCCCAGCCAGGCACAAGTAAAATTCCACTATATTTTACTAGTTTTCTATCCTCCTCAGGTATTATTGTTTCATTCTCTGGATCATAGGCTTGTAGGGCTTGTAATTATTGACTTTGTGCAGGGCCACCATTTGTCAATTTTAATTGAGCCCCAACTTCTTGTTAGTTCCTCCAAATCAAGAAGTTCTTGAATTCTTATGTCTTAATCAAGGCATTATCACTGAGGAACTCTTCTTTATGGATTTCTCTCTCATCTTGACACAACTAAAGGGGTAATTCAATTTCTTCTTGTACACCCTTCTTTAATTTCTTCCCTTCCCTGATTTTCTTCTTAAGATGGCAGTGATACTGCCTATCACCAATAATCAGGGAACTTACTTTATCCCTCTTCTTCTCTTTTATCTTTTCTTGAGAAGGCTCCCATAATTCTACTCTATGTTTCTTCTTTGGGGGCTCATTTGTTACCTCAGCCTCAGGTACTTTTATAAGATCCACTTCCATGCTTTTAGATTCTACAAGTGATTGATCTATTGCAGGAGGAGTATGTATTGAGTAACCTCCCTCACTATCCTCTTCATACTCAGAGGATGAATGTTTTTTAGGGCCTCTTTCCTTATCCTCAATCAGTCCCTCAAGTTGATTGTACAATGTGTTATAAGACTCAATCATTTTGGTGAGTCTCTACAAATAGGGAATTCCTGGGAAAAAACCTTCAAAGGGGATCCCTTTCTTTATTACTTGTTTCTCCAAGACTATTTAGTCTTGGTATTGTTCAGCTTTTCTTGTTGCTTCCTCATCTTCCAAGATGTTTCTGATAAGGTCTTCTTCAACACACTCCTCATGCTCCTTGATAGTAGTTATACTTGGAGTCAACCACTTTTTTCAACTCTTAATAAAACCTTCTGGGTCTAAATACTTGTACAAGTCCATGCTCATTCTATACTAACCCAACCACTTATTCATTGCACCCATGGCTCTTTTCCCAATGGTAAAGTTATAAACTTTGAACTACATGGGTATTAAAGTACCCTTTCTGATGGGAGCCAAGTGCTCTTTATCTATACACATTAGCTACCAAATAAACCCCATTATAGCTATTCTTAGAGGCACATAGAGTGGAATTATGTGTGGGGGTTGGGAGCATCCATAAACCCTAATCAAAGTAAGGTTTCTCTCATAGTAAAATTCTCCCCAATTGTGATCTGGTGCCCATTTGTCCACATATCGGTAGGGTCTGAGAAGTTGAAGCACCTTGTTTGGCAGCCTTGTTACATTTAGACCTAGAAAATTTAAAAGTGGATACGCAATCTAGTTCTGAAAACCATAGAACTCATTTTCATTTGATGTATAGTTCCAAATCCTAAGCTAGAGTTGTATAAAGGTTTGGTTGGCCATGGAATTGCATCCTTGGTCTCAAATTTTGTGTGTCCATGTTGTTGATGTTGAAGAACAAAATTAAATGCATTAAAATAGAATAATGCATGAACTTGGGGTTGGCCTTCTTATGGATATCTATGAGGCCTTGATTTATCTTGTCAGTGACATACTGAATGTAGTCAAATTTAGTATTGGCATGTGAGTTCTGAATGTCCAAGATTATCATCAGTAATTCTGCAAGCAACCTCTCACTTCCCCCATCCATTCCCAACACCCTACACAGCCCATAAGAAATATAATTCATATAGAAGCTCAAATCCTTTTAAAAATATGGTGCAACAGAATTTCGTAGGGTAGCTATGTAATTTCTATTTGATCTAGGCACATGAGCCTCAATCAACCTGCTGACAATGGTGGCCTCTCTAACATACTTATTATGTAAGTTAGTTAAATGACTCTCTATAGTATAGGGATGGTATATCTCAAAAGATTTTATGAAATATTCCCTATCCAAAGTAACTAAATTTTTCCCATCACTTTTCTTGATAGTTCTAGAAAGAGAATCATACTTTCTAGCCAGCTCAATTAGTAAGTCTACATCTACGAAGACATCTGGGACAATCATCTTTACTAAACCTAATGTCCCTATTACTATAAAAGTAATTGAATAAATGATAACTAGAAATCCAGGGAGTATTTGGATCTTTATAATTTGACATGTCATCAGAGAAAATTTCATCATTTACCTTTTTGTTTTGGTTGGTCCCAGGTAGCAGAGCCACAAATTCCTCAGAGTAGTTTCTCTTCACTTTCTGCTCCTCTTCTGTATCTCTACTTCCTCCACTTGTTGAAGTCGTGCTCGGTCCTTCTTGGCTCATCTTTACTGGCTGTAAATTATCCTCTGAACAATTCTTCACTCAAACATAGCCTTTACTCAGGTTCAGGATCTACTCAGGTTCAACTTCTTCACAATTCACTCTAAAACTCAAGAAATTTCTCAGCTCTATACTTTGGTAATTTGAAATGTACAAATGTTGGGTCTATTTATCATTGAGAATCGAATGCACCAGTCTAGTTGAGAACCTGGAAACCATTTCTCAATCTCTTCTGCTATAACTCAGTGCTCCTTGACATCAATTCTTTCCTAGCCGTGGCACTTGAAGTTGATAGGTAGTGAAATTTGAATAGCCCAACTAGAAAAGTCATGAGTGCTTTTTCTAGTTTTAAAACCTTATTATATGTGAAAAGGCTTTAAACTCGATATGATTGGTTTGCTTTTCTTACCTTTTCATATCTCAAAAGATTACTTACACCCTGTCAAAATATTTCCTCTTTAATAATCCTAGCTTTTCATAATATTTCCTTGATATGGTGTGAGAACAAACCCTTAAGGTTTTACCTTACTCTTACCATAGTCTATCTAGAGATTGTGCAACTATGTTATCTCTAGATCTCTAAATGTTTCTACTAACTCTGGTTATATCACAAGACCTAGCACCACCCACTCAATGAGATCTTGATCTATGGTCCTCTCTAGGTTGGTAGATGGTTTTCTTAACTCTAGCTTTGTTCAGAGATTACGCGACTAAGGCAAAAGAATAACCCTAATTTAAATCTAAGTCTATCTATAGATTTAGTGACTAAATAAATCTCTAAATCACTAAACATTTCAAATAACCTTGAATCTATTTAGAGATTATGCGCATACCGCTAGATTTAAGTCACATCAATGGTTCAGATATTTCTTGTCAACACAGCTTATTACCTTAACTTAACCTTAAGTCATTCGGAGATCACATGACTAAGCAAACTCAAAGTCACTAAACATTTCACTTTACCCTAGGTTTATTCAAAGATCATGTGGAGACCACATAATTAGATCCTTATCTAAACCTTGCATTGAGTCTCTAAATCATTTTGTACTTGCTCAATTTTAGTGGACATTATGTGACTACCCTTGATCTTCTTTTTAATCTATGGCCTACACTAAATTTCCCAATCTTTGGCCTTAACCCTAGTTTTCTATGAGATCACACGACTAAAGGCTATCTTTGAGTCGCTAGAAAATTTGCTCAACCTTGGGTTTATTTGGAGACTTCACAAATACCAAAGATCTCTTAGCCACTTAGACAAGTGTCTGCATCTTAGTTTATTACCTTTTGATCACTGAATAACTCATGACCTTTTGACTCCTTTAAGCGATTCAAAACCAACCATAAGATCTGATCTTGATCTATGGTCTAGATTACTCATAGAAAAACTTGAATTGGCTCTGACTTAACCATAACTAACCATGGTTCTTCTGGAGATTAACTGAATGAGTGAATCTCTAAGTCACTGAAGAATACTTCTAACTCAGGTTCTGTTTGGAGATTTAGTGCCAGCTCTTAGATCTTTTCTTAATCAAAAATCAGCACTGAATCTCACAACATTTCTGTACTTCATTAATTTATCCTGATATTACATGGCAAACCTTGATTTTTTTTTAATCCAATGACCTGTGCTGAATCTTGAGAATAAAAGAATAACCTTACTTTTATTCTAAGATCATGTGACTAGGCCATCTCTGAATCTCAGAATGAACTTTACTAGACTTAGTCTTAACCTAAGGTCTATCTGGAGATTGTGCAACAAGATTTATCTCCAAGTCTCCAAAAGATTCACTAACTCATGAGTTAATTGGGAGATCACATGCAATCCACACAATCAAGTCAAAGATATAAGAAAATCTACGACCATTGCTTAATCAGTGAAGAAATCCTTGACCTTGGCATTTGTTTGGAGATCATGCATCAGCCGCTTATCTTGGAAAAGATCAACGATCCTCACTTAATCTGTGAATGACTTAGAGAATATTCCATTTATCTCAAGATTTAGAGATACAAGCTTGCGCTAAGTCACTAGATCAAATAGAATATTCAGTTTTGATTGTGATATTAAGAGATAAAGGGAACCACTTAAAAGCACATGACTTATAAATCACTTAAGTTACTCAACAAAAAGTAACTTAAAATTAGAACCAGGTTATGAATATCTAGGTTTTTTTCATGAAAAGGACACAAAATGCCTAGGGCTTAGGGTTTTCAACCAATTTTCTTTGCATTTCTCAGATCACAGACATTTGTGGAGAAATTTGATAGGAAAACTAAATAGACCCTTGATATTTTAGGCAAAATTGACACTGGGAACCCAAAAATTTTAGCAAGATTTAGAAAACTGGAAATATACCCAACACACCATCATAACCGATTTAGACAATTTATCAAAATGGATTAATAACCTTTATCTTTTACTTGATCACTACGTTGACCGGTTAATAGTATCTTCACTTTTTCCTGTACTGATGTGACCTAAGAGTCACTGTCACAAATCATAGTTCACTTGTTGTCTTTACACCTTCCAATGTACCAATAGAAAAACTTGTCTTCCTTTATCGATCTTTCCTTCACCTGTTATGTTTTTTATCAATTACTTTTACTGCTTATCTTCTCTTTACCGATTGGATATAGTTGTGTACCAGTTGGTATAACTTCATATACTTACTCAAAAAATTCTTACCTATGTAATGGTTTTCTAGAAATGATAAGCATACTCCATAAAATCATCGTCAATGTCATCTACCAAAATTCTTATATCAACAATGGTCTCATCTTTTCAGACACCTAAAGATTCTACCCTTATTTTACAAGATAAACAACCAGCTGAGAATGAAAATTAGAGTGATTGGTTGTGTGACATGACTACCTTCTTGATAGAAGGAAGATATCCACAATGTCTAAATAAAACAAAAAGGAGATAGTTCAAAGTACATTCCATACCTTATGCCTTTGTGGATGCTATACCATTTAGGAAATATTCCAATGGATTCTTACTAATATGCATTAATGCAAATCAGACTAACATGTTGTTAGAAGAATTCCATGATGGCCCTTCTGGTGGCCATTTCTCAGCAAGAGTCACAACTATGAAAATAATGAGGGTTGGTTACTATTGGCCGACATTATTTAGAGACTCTCAACAATGGATAAAAAAATGTAAGAATTGTGCCTTCTTTTCAGGGAAAAAGAGATTGGTTTCCCTTCCTCTACATCCTATTCAATCATTCCAGCCTTTTGCACAATGGGATTTGTATTTTTTTTGTCCAATAAACACTCCATCTATCTCTAATCACAAATGTATTTTGGCAGCCATGGATTATTTTACAAGATGGATAGAGGCAGTAACCTTGAAGGATGTTACAGAGACTTTAGTGGTCAAATTCCTTGATGGAATTACAACTAGATTTGGTGCTCCTTCCACTAATATTTTAGATAATGCTAAAAATTTTGTTGGGGATCACATAAGCTCATGGAAATTTGAACATGGTGTATATCTGAAAAATTATTCAAATTATTATCCCCAATGGAATGGTCTGGATGAGTCTTCTAATAAGAATCTCATTAGGATTATCAAAACAACAATAGAAGACAATAAGAGAGTTTGGCACACATAATTGAGAACAACCTTATGGGATAACAAAATTATGCCTAATAGATCCATTGGAAACTCACCTTTCATGTTATTTTATGGTAGAGAGGAAAGGGTTCCTCTTTCACTTGAGTTTACCTCTCTTGAATTAGCTCATCAGTTGGAGATAGTTGAAGATAATTCCATGACAGTCACATTAGAAAAGATAATAGAGCTTGAATAAATTAGAAATAAGTCCATGATAACACTTGAAGCACATCAACAATAGGTCATAAGAATTTTGAGCAAGAAGGCTACTCATATAACTTTCAAGGAGGGTGACCCTAATCTCAAATGGTATATAAACTGGGCTAAATCAGGTAGACATTCTAAGTTTTATGCTATGTGGAGTGGCCCTTATATTATTACCAGTTGCAAAGACACCAACACTTTTTAGCTATCCAGGCCTGATGGTGAAATTATTCCTATTCCAGTTAATTTGATTTATCTTAAGCTTTAATTTTAAAGGAATACTTAAGGCCTTGTACATAATAGTTTAGATGACTTGTTTTCTTGTAGGTGCACGAGAACGGTTATTTAGACATCTTTGTCTCTTGCTGAAATGATCATGTTTTCAATTGATCATCTATTTGTAGTTTTGTAGCTTGAAGAAATTGGTTTTTTGGAAATAGTGATCTTTTTATGGTTTTGCAGCTTGTGGTTTGGCATTTTGTGAAATCATGATTTTTCACGATTTTGCAAGGTGGCAGTTTGATAGGATGGGAAATGGAAAATTGTTTTATTTCATAGTTCCTCCTAGCACATGGCTATGTAATAACACTACCATCTGATTGCAAGTTATGGTGGCCAGATTTTTGTTCGATGAGCTATGTTTCGTCAACATGGATGATTTCAAGGGTTTCTCAGTAGTGTGGGTCAACAAAATAGAGAATTTACTGCTCTCAACATTTTTCAGCAACCGCTCTTTGCTGTCATCCATTTCAATTCAGTGCCATTACTATTGCTGGTGAAATATGATCTTTCCAAGCCACCTTATGATGATCTATAACTTGCAGATTATTCTTTATTATCATGCATTAAAGGATGGATCATTGATTTGTTTTACTTCCCCAGCTACTTTTTGAGTGACGATACTTTCTCCTTTGTTCAAAATATTTTCTACCACCCCTATGCTCCTTGAGGCCATATTCACGCCATTTAAGGATATAGAATGATAAATTTAAGGCCATAGTTATTGGAGAGTAGATTTTTAAGTTGCTAGGTCATTCATTTCACCTCTACTTATCATTTATGGCTTTCTACTTCCTTGCAGATCCAATTTCTTCTGGTGCTTTCTATAACTCAACTCTATTTGGGTTTTGACTTCATATGTAATATAGGTTATGCTTGAACCCTATAAAGGAAATTCTTGTACATATTTTCAAGATCTCTTTTTCTAATTTTGGCAGATGTTCTCTTCTATAAATTATTTTTCCTTATTGAATAGAAATTGTTGTTTTTCCTATTTCCAATCTAAATAGCTTTTGTATTATTTTTGCCTTATTATTTGGACGCATTCCATCAGTTGCAGCTCTATGTGATTATGTCAATCTTAGTTAGTTTATCCTGTTAAGTGAATATTTTGTATTCCTTACCTAATTTTGATTATTCTTGACTTTCATTCTGATGCTAAGGTTGATAAATATAGGGAATAGTGTAGTTTGTGAGTTTTGTTGAAGGTAAGTGCATTCATTAGAAATAGTAGATCAAACATTCAATCTGGTGCATCATGTTTTCTCTTTCATCATATCCTTCTCCCTTTTCCACAAAAGTAGTAATTTTAGGTGAACCCTGATTGTAAAGGAAGTTGACCTTCTCCAAAGACTCAATCTAATTAAGAAAGTCCCACATTGAGAGACTATTTCCATTTTTCACAAGGTTGCTTAGGTCGCTAACCACTATCTTGGCAAGGGTGCATACTTTTGTGATAACAAAAACCAACCTAGATGGACATTGGCACTCGAAAAAGGGTTTGAGTTGACGTGCTAGTTTAGGTCTCCTGGGTGACACTATTCCTCTTTAGACTTTCAGTCACTTTCACTTGCCCAAGCATTTTGTTAAGAAATTGTAGCCCCAAATGACAATATTACTGTCATTTTTGGCTTTTAAACCTCTTGAAAATTTAATAAAATAGTACCTTCACTTGAAGGCCATGTTTGAGAAAAAATATCATTTTATTCAATAAGATATTCCATTTTGGACGTTTGTTCAAAGGTGACATGTGTATCTCCTTTGAATAAAGGCTATCCTTCGAACGAAGGTGAAACCTTTCAAGGCATGATTGGAGGGCCTTTGTTCAAAGATTTTTGCAAATAATAAATTATCCCTCTTTGATTATATTTTGTGTCCTAAATTATAACCCATTATTATGAGAATACCCTTAGAAACAAATATTCATCATTGTTTCCTAACAACACCATGCCTTTTAGAGTTGCAATCATAGACTATTATCTAACATTCTTTTGTACATTATCAATATTTTGCAAAATACCTAAATGCTAACCTAAGACTTAAAAATAGATGAATGTCATTTCAAATCAATTGAATTTTATTGCAAAAAATCAAACTTTATTTGACTAAAAGAATTGAAAAATTAATACTAATTCCAATATTTATTCAACACTAAACATATCAATCTAATTGAAAGCCACCCTCAGTAGATTATGTACATGGTTAATTATTTGCTAATCCTATTTAAAATTCAAGGATAGAAGCTAATCCACATCTTGATTTTTTTTTTGTTTTTTAATATTTTATTGTTTATTCACTACCAACTACACTTTGACAACCAATCTCATTTCCTGGTAAAAATTACAATAAATAACACTTGCACCCAATAGAGTTGCAAGGGAATCATCAATAGGTGTTTTAGTGGAAACTATAAATGAAGTTTTACATTATATAAGGTAGTGTATAGAAAATATCAAAAAGACAACAATAATAAAAGAAGATCAGAACATTCATTTTTGTCGGAGCTTTCTAAGATAACGTTGAGGTATACCTTGTTGGCCCACTTATGGTCCCCAAAATGTAAATTTTTTAAATTAATTTCTTCCCCTATTTATGACCATCAAAACTGAAATTTTTTCCATCCCTTAATGATTTCTCTCATAACATTTTGTGAAGATGATGTTTATAAGAAATGGTAGTTGGAAATAATGTTAAACTAGTTCAAAAAGTTTAGTTGGTTCAGAAAATTCAACAGTTTAGAATCACAGTTCAAAGGTTCAGGTTAGAACACATTGAACTTGAACCATCGTACCTATTTTTGGTTAAAATTTGAAGGTTCAACAAGTTCAATGGTGCAGGTTCAACACCAAGAGTTCAGAAGTTCAAATTGCCTAGGTTCAAATTTTAAATGTTCAACATTCAAATATGCAAGGATTTAAGGGTTGAACCATTGAACTTAAACCTTTACAAAATTTCAACAATTCAAAATCATGGTTCAAAGGCTCAAGTTAGTATAAATTGAAATTAAACCATCGTACCTATTTTTGGTTCAAAGTTCAAGGTTCAACAAGTTCAAAGGTGTAGGTTCAACACCAAGAGTTCAGAAGTCTATATTTCCTAGGTTCAAAGTTTAAATACTCAGCATTCAAATCTGCAAGGAGTAAAGTGTTGAACCATTGAACTTGAACCTTTACAAAAGTTCAAGGTTAAAAGTTCAGAAATTTCAAGAGTTCAAAATCATGGTTCAAATGTCCAAGTTAGTAGACATTGAAATTGAACCATTGTACCTATTTTTGGTTCAAAGTTCAAGGTTTAAGATGGTAAAAGGTGCAGGTTCAACACCAAGAGTTTAGAAATCCATATTTCCTAGGTTCAAATTTGAAATGATCAACATTCAAATTTGCAAGGATTAAAGTGTTAAACCATTGAATTTGAACCTTTACAAAATTTCAAGGTTCAAAGTTTAGAGATTTTAATAGTTCAGGATCATGGTTCAAAGGTTTAGGTTAGAAGAAATTGAACTTGAACCATCAAACCTATTTTTCGTTCAAAGTTCAAAGTTCAACAGGTTGAAAGGTGTAGGTTCAACACCAAGAGTTCAAAATTCTAGATTGCTAGGTTCAAGTTCAAATGTTCAACATTCAAATCTGCAAGGAGTAAAGAGTTGAAGCATTGAACTTGAACCTTTACGCAAGTTCAAGGTTCAAAGTTCAGAAAGTTCAATAGTTTAGAATCATGGTTCAAATTTTCAAGTTAGCAGACATTGAACTTAAACCATCATTCAACACCAAGAGTTTAGAAGTGTTAACCTTACTATGATGAGAATACTGGGAGGGGGCATGAATTAATAATCTACCGATTTCAAAATTTAAACACTTTTTACTTATCCACCAAAGCAGAAACTCGACAATCAAATATAAATGTGAAACCATAAAAAATCCACCAAAAGACACAATATTTTTGGTATTGTGGAAACCCAACTTATGGAAAAATCATGGTCTAGATTCCACTCACAAATTTGTACTCTTCTGAAGTACACCCTGTGAAAGGCATTTACATATGCATGACAAAATGTAACCATGTGAGAGGATTTACCTAAATCTCATAACATGCGTGTACCTTATGAGAGGTAGCCTTGTGAGAGGACTTATAAAAATTATTACAGTGCCACCATACAGGATCTACAATGCAATAAAGATGTGTCAGGATCTACCTCACTTGAGGATTTTTAGATCTATGTTGTAGCTGTCAAGAAACATGTAAGAATGATCTATGAAATAGAAAACTCATTTTCTTGATCATATCCTCTATATCTCAAACAAAATTATTTTAACATTCTTCTCTAACACTTGGTTGGACTACACCCTTTGTCTCTTCTTCCTTCTTCACTGACACACGATCAACAACATATTCACCATCTTCTTTTACCAATTTATATTAATTTCTTTTTCTCTAAGGTTTCCACCACCACAGAAAACCCTAAAATGTAATACCTTTTCAATATAACCATACACTTGGAATCATATCACATATCTCTATGTCCAATTTGAAATTTACTAATCGCGCCTTTTCATTCTCAGATTTAATCAAGAAATTAAATTATTTCATCAAGTATTTTCCTTTTTGACAAATCAGATTACTCAAAGCATCTCTACACACTCATCTTGGTGATATAACCATTAATTATTTTTTCCAATTGTCCATGCACATTCTCTAATGAATTTTGACCAATAATATCTAACTAGAACAATGATTTAAATCACTGATGTTGATCAAACTGTTAGCCATTCAAAAAATTAACACTTTTCAAATATCATTGTTTATATTTTGAAATATCTCATATCTTTTCTCAAAATGAATCGTGGTTGTCGGATTAGAATATATTAGCTTCAGGTAACCGCTAGAAAAAAATTGAACACAATAATAATCAAACGCATAATCATAGTGATAGAATCATCTTATTCCTGTAAATTGTTGTCTTAACAATTTCAGTGTCTCTAATCAGCCTCGCTAAATCTATCTCATCGATCATCACAACAAGTTAAGGTTTGACACGTAGCATCCAAACATGTTTTCAAAAACTTTTGTAGAACAATACCGTAACATATTTCCATTAGCATAATGTATTCCATGATCATTATTAGCAGCTCATAAAGTTAATAGTTGACATCAATGACAATACCGTAATTGATCATTGCTCAACCATACCTGTCATGTGTCTATTAGAATAAATTTAGAATAACTAAGAGGGGGGTGAATCAGTTATCCTCAGGTCTAGATGTGCCCATTTAAAATTTATACCAATTTGAAAAACTCAAATATGCTCGGTAGCAATAACATGAAATAACAACATATCTATGCAGTTTACTATTCAGATGTAATTAGCTTGTAGAAACTTAACAATAAAACACAACATATATATTCACACAAGTTGACACTAGTATTTAACATGGAAACCCAATATGGGAAAACCCACCAATTACATGTTATCAAATTTTCACTCTTCTGAAGTGAGCTATGTTAGGAGCCAACCCTGTTAAAGGTTACAAAACACATTGCTAAATGTGACCTGGTCAAAGGATTTAATCACCCTATCAAGAGTGGCCTTTTTAGAGGACTTAGAACAGTCCACATGAATGTCAACTTGCAAAAAGGATTTATACAATGACTGTTAGGTCAACCTGGTTAAAGGATTTTAACTGATACAATGGTTAGAAATTAATCAGCAGGTGTGATCTGATACATACAGCTTACTTTGAAAATCCAGATCCAATTTAGTTCTAAAGATAATTCACTGAGTGGCCTCCATTCTCATTTCAATCTTCAGATCTACTTATAAATCCTTCAAGTAATCACTTATGAAACTCTCTCCTTCTCTATTAAGCCTTCTCGCTTAGATTATGCCAATCAGTCAATTAACTATGCAATCCTCTTGCATACACTTCTTACATCATGAATAACCCCTTGAGGTTATCATATACCTCTTCATCTAGGTTAGATAAATATTTTTCCACTTAATCAAGATTGTAGATCTTACGTTAGGTCAGATCCAATGGATCTTTCCATCATTACATTTAATTTATTTCTCCAAAGCAATCACTAATTGTATCTTTGATCCATGCATTAATTGTAGTTACCCGTGCATTTAAATAGTGTGGATCAATCGTGCTTATCCTTAATTAACTTTACATATCCCAATAAATTAACTATGTCATCCAGAGATCTCAAATCTCAACAATTACCAAAATACTGCTGCTCAGCCAACACTGAGTTTTCCTTGGCAATTTACTGACGCTTGATCATCACTATTTTTGCTCGGCATAAACTGTTCTTAGTAAACTGACATTGAAAGATAAACAACACATTACTTTTCCAATGTGCCAACTAATCAAGTACCCTTGTGATTTCCCATAACTCAACCATTCCACTTGGTCTTATTGTTAAATTTCCTTCATCAATCAATAGATATGATACTCAAACAAATAGCAATAGTCTTACCAATTAAGGTTTGACATCAATGACAAAACAATAATTGTTTCCATTCTAGCTTTCCAACAATCTCCCGCTTTGGCATTGATGGCAACACTAAACAATAAAACAATAATTTTCAACCATAGTTACCATACAATCCAAAAAGTATGCCTGTGTTCCTTGATATGAACAAATTTTCATTAATGATTTTAGCTTCATTCTGATTCTCATCTTGTAAAAAATTTCTCCCTTTGTGTCTGTGATCACACTGAAATCTGTTTGTTTCTATTTATCTGTAGATTTCCTCTTTCATTAATCTCTCCTTTGACAACAATATCTTTTTCAGTAATCTCTTCCTCTTTCAGTAAACTTCTCCCTCTATCTTTCTCAGTATATTTCTCCCTCTTTGACAACAATGCCAAAGACATTGACATCTTCATCATGCAGATTCTTCTGTTCTAAACTTTGTATCATGTTTTTCCTGTCATCTTTCTTATGACTGATCCTCTTTTATGTCTTTTTCTATCTTTCACAGCTTTAGGAAGCATCCTAAAGTGTGATTGTTTGTGCATCAATGTGTAAAATATTCTGAATATAACATTTGATGCAACAAACCATTCTGAACTAATTATCCTCAGTTAGGGGAATCACCCCTAATTTACCTCACATATACTCATAAGCATCCTTGGGTAGTGCCTTTGTAAATATGTCTGCTAACTATTCTTTAGTATTCACATATTCCAATCTCACTTCCTTTTTTCTAAACTAGCTCCCTCAAGTAATGATACTTGATAGCTATATGCTTTGTCTTAGAGTGCATTACAGGGTTCTTAGAAATATTAATGGCACTTGTGTTATCACAATATATGATAATTGGTTTTGTGATCTCTTCTTTCATACGTTTCAGTAGTATCTTCAACCACACAATATTAGAACAATTAATTGTTGCTACCACATACTCAGCTTCAGTTTTAGATTGTGAGGTGCAATTCTATTTCTTGCTTGTCCATGAAACTAATCTTTTTCCCAGAAGAAATGTTCATTATGTGGTGCTTTTTCTGTCATCCACATTTACAGCCCAATCAGAATTAGTATAAACTATGAGTTCAAACTTGTCATTTCTTTTTTAATACATACCATATTCATTTGTTCCTTTCAAATATCTCAGAATTCTTTTTACCACCATCATATGTATTTCTTTGGGATTAGCAGAAAATCTTGCAATGATACCAACAACTAGTGCAATATCAGGTTTAATATGTAAAACATATTGCAGCTTTTCAATCATTGATCTATCAAGGGTTTGATTCACTTCTTTTGTATCATTATTCTTTGTTAACTTTTGTCCAGTAGCCATGGGTGTACTCACTATTTTTGAATCTTCCATTCCAAAAGATTTTAATATCTCCTTGATATATTTTTATTGAGTTATTTAGATACCATTCTTCATCTAATATATTTTAAGCCAACAAAAAAATTTATCTCACCAAACATAGACATTTCAAATTCAATTTGCATCTCTTTTGCAAATGCTTGGCATAACACATCTTGTCCACTAAATATAATGTCATCAACCAAAATTTCAGCCAATAAAGTACCTTTACATTTCTCTGTCTTCAAATATAGATTGTTGTTGTCATTGGTTTTTGCAAATCCAATCTTTATCAAGTAATTGTGCAATCTCTCATACCATGCTCTTGGTGCTTGCTTCAATCCATATAGTGCTTTGTGTAATATGCAAACCATGTTCCTCTTACTTGGGTTTACAAATACATCAGCTTGTTAAATGTAAACTTCTTCTTCTAATATCCCATTTAGGAATTCTGACTTCACATCCATTTGATAAACCTTAAAACCTTTGTAGGTTGCATATGCAAGTAATGTTCTTACTCCTTCCAATCTTGCAATTGTGGCAAATGTTTCTCCATAATCAATTCCTTCCTCTTGTGCATAACCTTTGCATACTAGTCTAGCTTTGTTTCTTGTTACCTCTCCATGTTCATTCAGCTTATTTCTAAATACCCACTTAGTACCAATTACTTTTTTGTCATTCATCCTAGGTACAAGTGTCCAAGTCTTATTCTTCTCAATTTGTTCAATTTATTCATTCATGGCTGGTATCTAGTCTTCATTGTCTAAGGCATCTTTTACTATTTTAGGCTCAAAATCACATAGCAAGCATGTACCGTCTCTCAACTTGCCTCTTTTCATAACTATAGAATCCCTTGATCCTATGATTTGATCAGGTTTGTGGTGCCTCCTCACATACTTTGCTAGAGTAGGTTCTTTTTCTGCTTTAGTTTGATCATTCATGTTCAATTCAGGTTGATTCTATGACTCAGAATCTCCTTCAAATAGCTTGTCAATTACCTCTTGTTTCCTGACATCCTCACTCTGTGACTCGACAGGTGCTATTTGTTTCTCAAAAACCTCATTCTCAGGTTTAGGTAATGTATTAGAATCTTCCTCATCCATATAAATGAATGATTTGTAACTCTCGGGTTTTTGTGTGCTTTTAGCTTCATTTCTTTCTGCATACTCATTAATTCTAACATTTGAACTTTCCACAATTTTTTTAGTGTTAGAATTCAAACACTTATATGCTTTTCTCTTAGTTGAATAACCAAGAAATATGCCTTCCTCACCTTTAGCATCAAGTTTTCCATTTTTGTTATCCTTCAGTATGAAGCATTTGCTTCCAAAAACTTTGAAATATTTTACATTAGCTGCATATCCATAACAAAGCTCATAAGGTGTAGCAGTACTACCTTTCTTGACTTATACTCTATTTAGGGTATAGACTATTGTACTTATAGCTTCTCTCCAATATTTTTGTGCAACATTTTTCTCCGTCATTAATGTTCTGGCACAATCCATAATAGATCTGTTTCTTCTCTCAGTAATATCATTTTGTGGTGGTGTTCTAGGTGCGGACATATGTCTTTTTATCCCTTGGTTATTATAGAACCTATTAAACTCATTAGAAATAAACTCACCTCATCTGTCAGATCTCAAACATTTTAGACTTTTACCAGTCTCCTTTTCAACTTTTACCAAGTGTCACTTAAATAACTGAAATGCATCAGATTTTTCTTTAAGAAACATAACAATCATCATTATTGATTAATCATCAACAAATAGAATGAAATACCTATCTCAAAAGTAACTTTTCTCACCAATGGGACCACAAAGGTCAGTATGAACTAATTCCAGTATTTCCTTAGAAGTATGAGTTTTGCTCTTGAAACTAGATTTAGTCATTTTTCCCAATTGACATTGCTTACACATTGCATTTTCAGGTTTCTTTAACTTAGGCATCCCTCTAACCTTTTTCAATTTTCTTATGCTTACTATGTTATCAAAGTTTACATGACACAACCTTTTATGGCATAACCAAACATCATTATATTGTGCAAACAAGCATGTCTCATCAGCTAAATCCAGATAAAACAAGTTACCTTTTGTTTGCTCACCACTTCCAACTAATTATCTAGTAGCATCATAGATCTTTGCCTTCTTGTGATAGAATTCAACTTTGTGACCAGAAGTATTCAGTTGTGCAACACTCAATGAATTATATTTAAGATCAACCCAATATACATTGTCACATATGATCTTGTCAGTCAAGTTAATTGATCCTTTCCCTTTAACAAGACATGGTGCATCATTACCAAATTTAACATAACTTCCATTACACTGATATAGGGTCTCAAATTTATCTTTATCACCAGTCATGTGATGTGAATAACCACTATCAATAATCCACTGGTCACCTTTACTCATATAAGAAATTAATGCATTTTTCTCATCGTCATCATAATCATTTTTCATAGAATATCATTTTCATCAGATTTGTCAGAAGCTTCTTCAGCTATATAGCAAGATTTCTTACCTTTTTCTTTGTAATCCTTATACTTTCTGAAGTCTCATTCATCCTTTCTATCTTTGTACTTGTTTTCTCTTCTTTCATCTTTGTCATTCTTATCAAGACATCTAGCAGCAATATGACCAACTTTGTTACATAGAAAACAAATGATAGGAAGTTTACCTTTGAATTTTCCTTTACCTCTAGATAGTCTCCTTACCATAAGTGCTTTAAGTTCCTCCATATCATCATCAGTAGTGTTGACGTTACTGTTCACACATTTATTTCCTTTCTTTGATTTTTTAAGGACCAACTGGGATCTGAATGCAGATTCAATAGCTTGTGGAGTGTAGTTGTCAAAATTTGACACCTCAAATGCAGTAAGTCGGCCTACCAGACCTTCCAAAGTCAAATTTTTATTAGGAGTACATCTTAACTCTTGAATTGCAGAGACTCTAATAGTATATATAGGAAGAAGTGTTCTTAGTACCTTGCTCATGATGGTGTTATCATAAATGGTTCCCTTAGCTCCTCTAATAGCATTTACAACTTCCTTTATCCTACCATAATATTGATTTATATTTTCTCCTTCTTGCATTTTCATTTCATCAAACTTACCTCTTAAACTTTCAGATTTGGCTCTCAGTACATTTGTATCACCTCCATAGATGGTTGTAACAACATCCCACATTTTCTTTGCAATTGTACAATTCTTTATGTCTTCAAACTGATGATATTTCAGAGATGATGCAATCTCCAACATTGCTTGATTTTTCTCCTGCTTTTATCTTAACTACGCAGTTGTGGTAGGTGCAGTGGGGGATAGATAATGATGTTCAACATAGTGCTTAGCAGCATCACCAATATCAGCCAGATGCAATTTCATCAAACTCTTCCATGCAGGGAAGTTCTCTTTGTTCAACTTTGGTACCTCCTTTTTATACATCTTGATCTTTTTCTCCAAGTACCTTCAAAATATTTTCAAGAGACCAAAGCTCTGATACCAATTGTTAGAATGAATTCAGAATAACTGAGAGGGGGGTGAATCAGTTATCCTCAGGTCTATATGTGCCCATTTAAAATTTATACCAATTTGAACAACTCAGAAATGCTTGGTAGCAATAACATAAAATAACAACATACATATGCAGTTTACTATTCAGATGTAATCAACGTGTAGAAACTTAATAGTAAAACACAACATACATATTCACACAAGTTGACACCATTATTTAATGTGGAAACCCAATATGGGAAAAACCACCAATAACATGCTATCAACTTTTCACTCTTCTGAAGTGACCTTTATTAGGAGCCAACCCTGTTAAAGGTTACAAAACACATTGCTAAATGTGACCTGGTTAAAGGATTTAATCACGCTATCAGGAGTGGCATTGTTAGAGGACCTAGAACATTCCACATGAATGTCACCTTGTAAAAAGGATTTATACAATAACTATTAGGTCAACCTGGTTAAAGTATTTTATCTGATATAATGGTTAGAAAGTAATCAGTTGGCGTGATCTGATACATACAACTCACTTTGCAAATCCAGATCCAATTCAGCTCTAATGCTAATTCACTGAGTGTCCTCCATTCTCATTTCAATTTTAGATCTACTTGGAAATCCTTCAAGCAATCACTTATGCAACTCTATGCTTCTTTGTTCAGCCTTCTTGCTTATATTATTCCAATCAGTCAATTAACTATGCAATCCTCTTTCATACACTTCTTACATCATGAATAACCCCTTGAGGTTATCATATACCTCTTCATCTAGGTCAGATAAATTTTTTTCCGCTTAATCAAGATCATATATCTTAGGTTAGGTCAGATCCAATGGATCTCTCCATCATTACATTTAATTTATTTCTCCAAAGAAATCACTAATTGAATCTTTGTTCCATGCATTAATTACAATTACTTGTGCATCTAAATAGTGTGGATCAATCATGTTTATCCTTAATTAAATTTACATATCCCAATAAAATTAACTATGTTGGCCAAAGATCTCAAATCTTAACAATTACCAAAATACTACTGCTAATCCAACACTGAGTTTTCCTCAGCAATTTATTGACACTCGATCATCATTGTTTTCCTCAGCAATTTACTGACACTCAGTCATCACTGTTTTTGCTCGGTATAAACTATTCTCAATAACCTGACATCGAAAGATAAACAACACATTACTTTGCCAATGTGCCAACTAATCAAGTACCCTTGTGATTTCCCATAACTCAACCATTCCACTTGGTCTTATTTTTAAATCACCTTCATCAATCAATAGATATGATACTCAAATAGATAGCAATAGTCTTACCAATTAAGGTTTGACATCAATGACAAAACAACAATTGTTTCCATTATAGATTTCCAAAAATATTTCCAATAGTCTCACCATCAAATCATGATCTAAACCACTATACCTTACACATATGATCAACCACTTCCTTCACTTCATTTCTCTGCATTAGTTATGTCAACAAGATGTCTAGATTGCCTAGGTTTAAAGTTCAAATGTTCAGCATTCAAATCTGTAAGGAGTAAAGTGTTGAACAATTGAACTTGAACCTTTACAAAAGTTAAAGGTTCAAAGATTTGAAAGTTCAATTTCAAATTCAAAGATCAAAAGGAAAAAATTTCAATGTTTTAAATTACAAATACCACACCAACACACATCAAAGCATCACAAAAGGAGGTTGGGAACAGGTTTGAGATACATCATTTTCTTCTTTAGTCACGAAGGTATAGGATCAACACTAAGAGTTCGGACGTCCAGATTGCCTAGGTTCAAAGTTCAAATGATCAGCATTCAAATCTGCAAGGAGTAAAGTGCTTAACCATTGAGCTTGAACCTTTACAAAATTTCAAGGTTCAAAGATCAAAAATTCCAACAGTTCATAATCATGGTTTAAAGGTTTAGGTTAGCAAACATTGAACTTGAACCATCGTACCTATTTTTGGTTCAAAGTTCAAGGTTCAACATGTTGGAAGGTGTTGGTTCAATACCAAGAGTTTAGAAGTCCAGATTTCCTATGTTCAAATTTCAAATGTTCAACATTCCAATCTGCAAGGAGTAAAGTGTTGAACCATTGAAATTGAACCTTTACGCAAGTTCAAGGTTCAAAGCTCAAACAATTTCAATAGTTCAGAATCATGGTCCAAAGGTTTAAGTTAGCAGACTTTGAACTTGAACCATCATACCTATTTTTGGTTCAAAGTTCAAGGATCAATTGGTTCGATGATGAAGGTTCAACACTAAGATTTTAGAAGTCCATATTTCCTAGGTTCAAAGTTCAAATGTTAAGCATTCAAATCTGCAAGGAGTAAAGTGTTGAACCATTGAACTTGAACTTTTATGAAAGTTCAAGGTTCAAAAGTTTAGAAATTTTAACAGTTCAAAATCATGGTCCAAAGGTCTAGGTTATCATACATTGAACTTGAACCATCGTGCCTATTTTTTGTTCAAATTTAAATTTTCAACAGGTTCAAAGGTGCAATTTCAACACCAAGAGTTAAGAAGTTTAGATTTCCTAGGTTCAAAGTTCAAATGATCAGCATTCAAATCTGTGAGTAAAGTGTTTAGATGTTGAACTTGAACCTTTACACAAGCTCAAGGTTCAAAGTTCAAAAATTTCAATAGTTTAGAATCATGGTTCAAAGGTTCAGGTTAGAAGACATTGAACTTGTACCATCATACCTATTTTTTTTTCAAAGTTCAAGGTTCAACAAATTGGAAGGTGCAAGGTCAACACCAAGAGTTCAGAATTCCATATTTCCTAGTTTCAAAGTTCAAATGTTTAACATTCAAATCTAGAAGGAATAAAGTGTTGAACCATTGAAATTGAACCTTTACACAAGTTCAAGGTTCAAACTTGTTGGTGAATAGATTTGTCTTTAAAGAAAACGACTAAAAATTAACCCTAAACACCCAAACAAGAAGACTTGATCTGCACTAACAGTTGGGTCGCTTCGTGATTGGAGAGTGTAAGTGCCCTCTAAATTATTTTGGGTAAAGCTCCCCGTACAATATTTGCAATGAATTCATTTAAACTATGAATTGTAATGCTTTTAAACCAAACGAAAGAAAGGTGATTTAACATCTACACATAGCTATGACGTAGATGCTAATATTAAACTGATAAAATAGATAGAGAGAAAGAAAGGAAAAATAAAGAAAAGAAAAATACCGCACAAATTCGATCCTTCTAATTCCTACATTACAACAAATTGATAATTGAATTAAATAATCCACTTGTAGGAGTACAGTTATATGGAAATTCAAAGCTTTACATAATAACTGTGACTATAAATAGAAGCATATTGAGGACAATCAAAAAGACTCAAAGTTCTACTCAATCTAAAGAAAGATGCATGAACAAAAAGCTTCAATCAACAATCTTCTTTGTCCCTTCAATACTTAGCTAAAGATATAAAGAACCAAATTTCCTAAACATAGACTCCTGGAAAACAAAAATATTTAACTCCTCTCCCTTTCCTTTACAATGAAGTTCTGAAAATCACTTCCCCCCCGGCAGCACACAGACTCCCCTCCAAAGGTGGAAATCCCCACCCCCTCTTGATGTTCTATTTCATCTTTATGTTATTTCCTTTCAGATGACCTTGATCAGTTATCATAATTGTTTCTTTTTATCTTTTATAACAATTACTCTTTATTATTTTACGGGACCTCATCTTTGATTAACATTATCTTTACAAATATTGAGGACACCTATCGAATCTAAGTTCGTGCATTTATAAATAGGTGGCATATTATTTGGAAATGAGGACTTTATCTTGTAACGACGCCGAGAAGGTCCATAACATGAATTCACACCCGATGATCACCCATTTATTTCAAAAATATGTGAAGCCCAACTTCACTACTCTGTGAAGCATCAGCAATATAACCTTGTGCATGGTTCCTTCCAAAAATCCATTACAGTTTCCCAGGATTTCTGTCAGACAATTTGCGTGCACTCTCCTCTGACAATTTGATTTTCTGAAATCTCATTCCTCCATATACTATTTCACTATCCGATTGTAAATTTCCATTATGGTGGCTTTAAACTCATGGATTAGATCATATCAGGAGGTGATCCTTCTAAATATGTGAATCCATATGCCTCAAAGGCCGACGGGCATTGTGTCTTTCATGCGAATAGTATCACCTTCTAACACTATTCTATCTTGATGAAGGGCGCTCCCCCTTAATACCACAAACACATAACAGAAACAGAGAAGCAACAACAATTTGCAAGAACAGAAAATGGGCTTCTTATTATCTCCACAAATGTGGAATTACAAAATTTCAGAATTACAATATGCAAAGCCACATAGGCATTCCCCATACAATATTCTGTAGGACCTCGAATTATTACCCAGATCTACCCAGAACTGTCCCGAACTGCCTAAGACAACACTACGAGCCTTCTTTATATAAGCAATTTCCACCGCCCGAGAAGGTTCCAGAAATTAAGCCCTTAGGGCCGACCAAACTTAGAATTATTTTATTTTTTTCAATTTAGTACATCAAAGTCGGCTCAAAATAACTTTTGAAACCCGAAAATTTTGAAGGAAAATTATTTTCTGCTATTTCAAGTGGCCCAACTTCTGGAGACCATAAGTCATCACCA
>MU226206.1:153940-175959 GCA_018584345.1 Thuja plicata
AGTGTAGAATTCCTCATAAGGAGGAATAACTAAAAAAGAAATTAAAATAAAAGGAATTATCCTCACACTTGTACAAGAAGACAAAATAGGTGTAGGGATTCCATAAGAATCTCCTACTTACATTAGTGCAAGTAAAGATTAAATTCTAACATAAACTGATAAAACAGATAGAGAGAAAGAAAGGAAACAGAAAGAAAAGAAAAAGACCACACAAAATTGATCCTTCTAATTCCTCCATTACAAGAAATTGATAATTGAATTAAATAATCCACTTGCAGGAGTACAGTTATATGTAAATTCAAAGCTTTACATAATAACTGTGACTATAAATAGAAGCATATTGAGGACAATAAAAAAGACTCAAAGTTCTACTCGATCTAAAGAAAGATGCATGAACACAACGCTTCAATTAACGATATTCTTTGTCCCTTCAATACTAAGCTAAAGCTACAAAGAACCAAGTTGCCTAAACATATACTCCTGGAAAACCAAAATATTTAACTCCTCTCCCTTTCCTTTACAATGAAGTTCTAAAAATCACTTCCTCCCCCCATAGCACACAGACTCCCCTCCAAAGGTGGAAATCCCCACCCCCTCTTGATGTTCTATTCCATATTTATCTTCTTTCCTTTTGGATGACCTTGATCAGTTATCATAAATGTTTCTTTTTATCTTTTAAAACAATTACTCTTTATTATTTTATGGGACCTCATCTTTGATTAACATTATCTTTACAAATATTGAGGACACCTATCGACTCTAAGTCTATGCATTTCTAAATAGGTGGCATATGATTTGGCAATGAGGACTTTATCTTGTAATGACATCGAGAAGGTCCATGACATGAATTCACACCCGATGATCACCCATTTATTTCAAAAATATGTGAAGCCCGACTTCACTGCTTTGTGAGTGTTAGGTCCTATTTGAGTCGCCATGATCAAAGAAGTTTTACCTTTTGATGTTTTCCTTGAAGTCTTACCTGTTTTCCCTCCCCCTTTTTGGGAAGAAGTCCATGTTAAAAAGCTTTGAAATGACAGTTTTCCCTCCGAACTTATTCTCTAAAGGTGTCATGAACTCATCTCGTGAGAACCAATTCTCTCGGTCAAGTGGTGGTATAAAATTATCCTTCATGAACCACTTTGAACCTCAATTCAAAGTAGTTCAATCAAATTTTTTTGAACTACTTTCAGTGATTGCGGGTGGGACCTAGGACATGTCATCGAACTGCTTCTAACCTCTTTGAACCTCAGTTCAAAGTAGTTCAAAGCTGTTCCACAAAGGATTCAATTAAGTGCTAAGGTGATGTGATGTCTAAGTTGATGGATGATATAACATGTCAGAGTGTATCCAATGAAATAATGGTATGGTGACTTGGACAAGTAGTCAGCCACGTGGGAAGAGTTAGTTGGCAATGCGAGTTAAGGAAGATGTTCTTTTAGCATGAACAAAGGGATAGAATTTAATATGGAAATAATGATTAAAGAGGGCTAAATTAAGTGAATTAGTGGTTAAATGTCACATCAATAGCTTCAACTCATTCTGGCTTACGCACAACATTTAATTTCCATGCCTTTGCTGATTTTACTCGCATAGTCAGTTTCTTTAAATTTTCTTTCCTCAGCTCATTTCTTCCAAATGCTAATTTGTGGAGTCTCAGCTGTGGAGGACAGAAGTGTGGGTTTTTCATTTCAACAGAAAGCAGGTAACGCCCAATAAGCCCTCCATTTGCTTCACTGTTTTATGCCTGGTTATCCACTTTTCTCAAAGAATTGTAGTCTTTATTTGCTTGAGTAGAAGTAGAAAGAGATGAGGTCTAGCATGCATTTCTTTGGAAACACTACAAGCCTAGTCTATAGAACCCCAATCATTATAGACACGGATTTGTTGGGAGTCAAGGTAGAAAAACTAGTTGAAGTGTTGAAAGATTCAGTGGAAGAGAAGTATATTGTAGAGTTTTTGTCCAGTGGTTTACTCCAAGCTGCTGCTTTTCCCCCAGCTGTGATATGTCCAAAGCTTATTCAACAATGAATATATCATTATGATGTCAAGTCTAAGGATGTGTTGAATAATGAGGGTAGGAGTATTTTAACCATAAACCAAGAAATGATAATGTCCATCTTCAAAATTCTAGATGAAACTTTTGCTAGTTTTACTCCCACTCAGTCGTTGGTGCAATTTCGAGAAAGGAGTGATAAGAATCTTAGTAACATAGCCTGGAAGTGGACTGTATCAAATTACAAGGGTGGTTCCAGACTGCCTGAGGTTCTAACCAAGGACCATATGAAGACCCACATCCATAATATCATGGTTTTATTACACAGAATAAGAGGTTCAGAACAAGTACTTCTCTTTGAAGATTGGATGTATCATTTCATCAAAATTGTGTTAGAAGGCAAACAGAATCTGGACAAGGCTGAAATAATCATGAGCTCACTAATAGATCAGCTTAAACAGGCACAAGCTATGTGAAAAGAATTCTATATTTCCTCCTCTTTGACCTATTGCCTCGCATGTACCCAAGATCTTACCGGGATTCCTCATGAACCATGGACTAGAGACATAACAATTTTTGAGTATTGCCCTCTACTAAGGGAGGACAAAGTCTTATAAGAGTATAGGAGGGTTCATGACATCTTTCTCGGGAGATTGTGTAACCAGTTAGCTGGAACCCCAGTTCAGATAATTTCTCTAGAGGCCCAAAAGTTTGTTCAAAGTTTTGGGAGTTTCTATATCCAGTTTCCTCGGTTCACCTATCTAAGAGTCGATGGTTTTGATGAAGAACCTCTCATATTTCCTAGGTTCTTCTTTGATTGTTTCATCTTCACAGAAATCTGTAGGAAAATTTTCACAGTAATAAAGAATAATCTACCGGAAGATAAGTGGGATACAATGTTTCCAATCAGACTTGGAAATCTTGTATGCAAGAATATGATAGATGCATCAGTAATAGGTAGCAATTTGGTTGGATTTCACATGCAGTTTTATGAGTCAAGAAGGGGATTTGACAATAAAAGGTTTGCCATGAAGGCATTCAATTTGAAATAGCAGATGGACCCAACCCCGCACTTAGAAGATTTATGGGAGGATTTAGGAAGTGAAGGGGCAATTCAGATAAGAGATCATTCCAGGTTTTCGATCCCCCAAATTAGAAGTCTACAGTTGAAACTTGAGATATCTAATGTGATTGAAGATGGGTTAGAAGTAATTGAACCTAGTTTTACTGAACCCAGTTCAGAATTTCTATCGAAGGTAGATTGGATGAGGAATGAAGAAGAAAACATCAAACTAAGAGCTAGGTTCATTCTGGCCTAAATGGATGATTGGCTAAAAAGAAGGAAATCAAATAAGAAGAGGATCACCTCTCCTAAAGAAACTAATGTCAAATTGATCTCAATTGTGGTCTAGCTTGATCCCTCTAACATTTCTTCTCTGACTCCTCATGTAGGTAATTTTCCTTTAAATAAGAAAATAACTACGCCCAACAGACATCCAACTGCACCCCGAACAAGATCTAGAATGAGGGCTGAAAGTCAGTCTCAGATGGCTTCTCCTGACTCTAGCTTTGTAGACATTGATGTTAATGATGATGACCTCTCTCTTTCACCAGAATAGAATAAAGAGATTCAAGACACAATGATGAACAAGTCTGAGGTTCAGCAAGAAGAAGTGACTCCCGCCAAGAATGTTGAAAATAGGATGGTTCCTAATTTAGTTCCTCCTTGGCTAACTGAATCGGTAAGAAAGAAATGCAGTTTCAAGCCTATTTCTTTGCCAGTTAAAGATATTGTTACCAAATATGCCGCTCGTACCCCAAATATGAAGAAAGCAAAAAGAAATGCAAGGTTAATTATAGACCCCTTAATAGGCAAAGTGATTGCTAGAATAGCTACTATCAAACAGAAAGAGGGTATTCTTGAACCTGCAGCTGAAGATTTTGAAATTACAAAAATGGAATTTGGGGTGCTAAACAGAGATACTCAGGATCATCTTTTCAAGTTCTCAACAGACCATATGCTTGGTCAATCTCAGAAGGACGGCAAGGAGAAACAGGAACTCAAATAGCTTGTGATAACGATGGTCGAGTTCCTTAGTTCACTCAGCGAGGTTGGGGCCCTACCTCTAGCCCAATCTCCGAAAGATTTTGACCCTAACTCTACAGATAGAAAACAAATGCTGAAGAAAATGCATCAAGGTAGAACTTTGATAACATCCTTGAGAAACTGGGTCGGTGGCATCATTTTAGAAGGAAATAATTTCATTCAAGAGTTTGTAGCAGCTTTTGCAGATGGAGAAGCTTTTATTGGGGAGATCAATACCTTGATACCAACTTGGGAATCGGATGAGGAAAAGTGTGTCATTGTTATGTCCCATATTATTGAGATAGAAGGATATGGGGTTGAGAAGTTCCTTGCAGAGAATCATATGAAACTGATAGATGCCTATATGCTCTTCATTCTTAAGAAGAATATGAATTGGAAAAGTGGCCTGTTTAAAGTGGTGATCTCAAGCTTGCATGCCATAGAGAAAGAGGTCAAAGAAATGCATACTAATGCACTGAAAGACTTTAAAGTTGTGAACCCATCAGGCATACTTCAGTTCAGCGAGGGAAATATAGATGTAGAAGCTATGACCAAGAGTTTTGGAGATGCAATGAATGATATTAAATAAAAAGAGGAGATTTAAGCTGAGGACTTCACCAGGGTTTCTAATGTGGAGTCCATGCTATACCTAAATTGAGGACAGTTGCCTAGACAGTTAGAAAAGGTTCAGAACTTCAAATGGGAAAAGAGTGCATGTTGCATGAAGCTGAATGGTGTGAAGAATCTCCACTCTCACCCAATCCAAGAGCTTGTGAGTACTTTCTGGAGCTGGAAGCTGGTCCAAGGAGCCACGTCTAGAGATGATAACTGAAGACACATGATCGCATGATGATTTTCATGCCTATGTTTGGGGCATTTTGTTTATTTTTTAACTGTTGTCAAAAAAACTTTTACTCTATCTATTTTGCTGGTCTGAAACTGTTTCTTTTTGGTTAGGTTGAGAGGCCAAGTTTTAAGGGAAGCCTCTCGAACCTATTAAACTATTTATGTTGGAACATGATACTAGGAAAAGGATGATGAAATTTTGGAATTTGTTAGACTTAGATCAACATTTTCTGATTTTGTTAAGATTTTACATATTTTCTATGGGAATTGAATAGAAAGATATTTTTGGATTGGATTAATCTCAGACTTAGTTCTGTGTGATCATGTTATTCTGATGCATGTTAAATTTAAATCTGTGAATTTACATTTATGACATATAGATTACTTTTTGAATTGGTGTATCTCTCGTTACTAGTTTATAGTAAATGCATGGTATTTATCTGTCTCTCTAAACAATTTCCTTCCTTATTTCCATTTAAGATTACTATTTTCCAAATATAATAAGTTGTGCCTTTCTTTGTTGTTGTTATTTTTTCTTGTTGTCTGATTTTACCTCAATACCTAAGAGTATTTGAGTGACCCTTATGTGCTTTAAGGTTAAAAGTACAGTCATTGGTTTAATTTCAGATTTTCAGTAGATATTTCTGATAGGGAGTTGTACCTCAAACAATTCAGAGGGAAGCAATTATATCATGCTTACCCAACTATTGTAGGATAGTTTGTTTACCAAGAGGCAATAGATTTAGTATAATCTGCAATAGATTTAGTATAATCTACAACTAAAATGGAGACAAATCTATTCACCAATAGTGAGGCATCAACAATATAACCTTGTGCATGGTTCCTTCCAAAAACTCCATTATTGTTTCCCAGGATTTTTGTCATACAATTTGTGTGTGCTCTCCTCTGACCATTTGATTTGCTGAAATCTCATTCCTCCATATACTATGTCACTATCTGATTGTAAATTTCCATTATGGTGGCTTTAAACTCTTGGATTGGATCATATCAGGAGGTGATCCTTCTAAATATGTGAATCCATATGCATCAAAGGCCAACGGGCATTGTGTCTTTCATGCAAATAGTGTCGCCTTCTAACACTATTCTGTCTCGACATCTCTATGCAAAGATTTGTACATGTCCATGGACTTTACTGCACCAAACTGCAATATAATGGATCACTTGGTGTTCACTGTAACACACTAGATGGAAATGTGTCAATGATATAGTTGACAGTGCTCAAGAACTTGGAGTGGTTAGCCGAGCTCGACCATTCAATCGGACCTCATAGCATCTGTTTTATTTGACCTCTCCCATATCGATCCCACCATTATGCTCGAATGGTATGCAACATGTTGAACTTTCAGTGGGCTGGAAGTCAAGATCGATTAACGATGTTATTTAAACTGTTGCAAGAATAGGCTGTAAGGCTCTTTGATTTTGTTTAAACATCCTGATTGGGCACAGTTATCATGTTGATTGGTTTCACAAACATTGAAATACCTTAGCTTTTATGGTCTTGGAGATTGGTTGTAAGGATGGAAGCTAAGCATCATGAAATGGAGTGACCTCCCCGAATAGGGCAATATGCTTTGGTGACTTGCATCGGGTCTTCATTGTACCCAATGTAAATTCATCTTCAAACTTGAGCTAGGCACATTCACTATCCATACTAATGATCCTTTAAGTTATATAACTGTCCTACTCAAATTATCTATTGTCAAAAATGTAGATGATCAACCATGAGTCTATGCTCGGGTGCTCGACCTTTGGAGGGAAATCACTCACCGTGACCCATTTCTCTTTCAATGTATTATTAATCATTGATTCTTTTTTTTAGTTTGAGCCATTATTTCTAGTCTATGACTCCATATTTATACCCGATCATGTGGATTGGGGGCGGTTGCAATTGGAAATTGTGTCTTCAGGGCACCAAAACTTACTTAAAGTGAACCTTGACCTGTTGCTAGTGTCAATAGGCCCTTGTGTAATATGAGTGTCTACAATGACACAATTCTCATCTATGAATAGCATGACCTCTTAGATCCAAATTTCCACACATTCAAATGAGCTCCACCAACCTTATCAAGAGCATATTTTGGAATAAAACCATGAACACAATCTTTAATATCATTTTTTATATCCAGAATCCATGTCTAAATTTCATCATTGTAAGAGTGAGGTGAGACATGACAAATGAGCCCATGAGAATTTGTACCTTTGGATCTGCACCACCGAATTCTATAACTGCACTTCTAAAATAGTAGATGTGGCTTTGAGTCTAAGCCTGAACTTTGTTGTCATTTTGAACTTTGAAACTTAGATCACTGAAACTAAATTCCTTAATGAGCAGCCACCTCTAAAATCAACCAATTTGGACTGATTCTGTACTGGAACTCACAATCTGAAACTTCATCTATAAACTACTGAACTTGTTCAATAGGTAAAAAGTGGTTTAGAACCACTTTGTACCATAGGAACCTATTTTCTTGATCTTGAACTATGGCACATGTGTCCTTTGGTTCATTGTTATGATAGTCAATCTGAACATTGCCTTCATAAAACAAGACTCCACAAAGATTTTTTCAATATGGATTAGGGGAGTCTGAAGAGAAATATATGAAAAATTTATCAAGAGGGCCAAGCTTCCAAGTTCAAAAATTGCGATTCAAAACACCAATTGACAAAACTTCATAAAGTTAAACAGTTCAAAATCATGGTTCAAAGGTTCAGGTTAGCATATATTGAACTTGAACCATCATACCTATTTTTGGTTCAAAGTTCAAGGTACATTGGGTTTGAAGGTGTGCGTACAACACCAAGAGTTTAGAAGTCCAGATTGCTTAGGTTCAAAGTTCAAATGTTCAACATTCAAATCTTTGAGGAGTAAAGTGTTGAACCATTGAACTTGAACCTTTACACAAGTTCAAGTTTCAAAGTTCTGAAAGTTCAATAGTTTAGAATGATGGTTCAAAGGTTCAGGTTAGAAGACATTGAACTTGTACCATCGTACCTAGTTTTTGTTCAAAGTTCAAGGTTCAACAGATTGGAAGGTGCAAGGTCAACACCAAGAGTTTAGAAGTCTAGATTTCCTAGGTTCAAAGTTCAAATGTTCAACATTCAAATCTGCAAGGAGTAAAGTGTTGAACCATTGAACTTGAACCTTTACGCAAGTTCAAGGTTCAAATTTCACAAATTTCAATAGTTCAGAATCATGGTTCAAAGGTTCAGGTTAGAAGATATTGATCTTGAACCATAATACCTATTTTTGGTTCAAAGTTCAAGGTACATCAGGTTCAAAGGTGCAAGTACAACACCAAGAGTTCAGAAGTCGAGATTGCCTAGGTTCAAAGTTCAAATGTTCATCATTTAAATCTACAAGGAGTAAAGTGTTGAACCATTGAACTTGAACCTTTATGAAAGTTCAAGGTTCAAAGGTTTGAAAGTTGAATTTAAAATTCAAAGGTCAAAATGAAAAATGTTCCAATGGCTTAAATGACAAAGACCACACGAACACACATCAAAGCATTACAAAAGGAGGTTGGGAGCAAGTTTGAGCTACATCCTTTTTAGCTTTAGTCATTTTTCATGAGACAATGCAATGGAAATTTTTAAGAGGCTGCATATTTAAAAGTCATCCTTTTCCCCAAAAACCACCATCTCGTATGATAGATTTTAGACCACGCATGGTGGATGGAGCCAATGAAATAGTATTCAAAAGGGAATATGTAGGGAATACATATTTTCAGTTCCTAGAACTCAAAGTTGATAAAAATAATTTGATTGGAATATCACAAATTCCACAACTTCACTCATCCACTCCATCGGCCTTCTCCAAACATCCTCATGACCTGGATCAGTGAAGGTGTCCCAAATTCTCGATGACTAGCAGGAATCAATATCTATCAAACACAATTTAAATTAGAGAGAATATTTTACAGGTTTGCGTGTGGTGATTGGAATACAACATTATTCATCATGACACATGATATTTCATAGGTACTGGTATTTTTATGAAACACATTCAACATAGACAATGGTAATCGGCAGATGTGAAAGCATTATCTAAATTTGTCCAAGAGATTCCTAAATAGCTTGATAGTTTACTGCATTTTGATGAATAGACAATATTATTTTATGCATATCACGTTGCTAAATGTCCATGTGGACCCTTATAAGTGGAAAATACTGAATGGTTTGTAGGAAAACATTATAGAGATGGTTGTATTTTTTATATGTTGTTTTCTGTTTAAGTGTGCATAAATGCAAGGAGGTAATATTAAATTTCTTGATTAAGGAAAACACGAGCAAGTACTCATAGGTTGAGGGAAAATAGGCCACACCCATAGGTACTAACTTTTACTTTCCAGAGTGTTTCAAGTATTAAATATTGAGCAAAGAGTAAAATCAGGTGGCTACAATGAACATTTGTAGGGCATACATTCCTTTTTGGATGATTTATTTATTCTTTGTATAAAATAATTCCAATATGGATTATTTTCATTTGGTTATAATTTGATTTATTTTAGTAGAAAATAGAATTCATGATTTTGATTAGAGTCGCAGTGTTTGGCTATTTTCGACTAATGGTTGCTCTAATTTTGTTGGCTATTAACAAGGAGCACAAAAAAGGTACCCAAGGACATGTTGTAACAGACGAGATATTCAAAGCACCTCATCGTTATATCAAAAACCTTAAAAAGAAGTTTACAAAATCTTTTTTTGGTGATATGCAACATCAGAAGTCTATAATATTAGAAATAACAGCCCACCAACACAAATGAGAGGGGGGGTGAATCACTTGTGAGACAGATTACTAAATATTAATATTTTTAAACAAACCTTTAATCCAAATGATAATACAATAAATGCCAACACAATAACACAATACTTTGTTATCAAGGAAACCTTGTTAAATGTAAAAGCCCGATGGGAACTAGCACCCACAAATAATGTACTGAGAGTATAGTATCCCTGTTAAAAGATTTAGCCCTATTAGGAGATTATTGATTCATTATAGTACACAGTCCATGTTAAAGGACATAACCTATTAGGATTCAAAAGTAACAGTGGGCTCACTTCCCAAGTGCACTGCCTAAAGAAGGTTACATCCACCCTTAGGAATTACAATCTGAAATGCAGGTGTATATAGGAAATATACAATCCAGTGAGATGTCTGATAGAAACTGTCTTTACTTGGTCAGTTCCAATGAAGTACCATAATCACATCCTCTACTCTACATCTAGCAGATAAACAAGCTCACAACTTCTACACTTCATTGTCTCTATCTCAATCACATACATACATCCTTCATATTTTTAAAAAGAAAAGATCTCTCGTATATACCCTATTTGAATAATTGATTAGGTCGACCAATTATGATTTCCCAATATACAGATAATTATTTAACCCCTTGCTAAGATACACATGGTACCTGTTACCCAAATTTCCTATCATATGCAATTTGGCTACAAGTGGAGAAAAATGAGGCTCCCACAAGCGTAGAGGCCAACTTGTATGGTTTATGCCATGATTCCTGGCCTTTACCTAGCTCTCTACATGTTCTAGGTCTGGTTTTCAACCTTTCAAATATGAAAAACCCTTGAAGTCACTTAAAGCCTAACTCCTTGGTGGTTGTTATAATCCTTTATTACATTTTTGCCACTTGAGGTCACAATTCTTCACGTGTTTTAAGTTTTCCATAGCGGTCACCTTTTATGCTTAGTTGCGCAGTCATGCTATATTTTTTTAAATAGTCTTTATGTGGTCATGAATTCATGATGGTCTTATCGAATTTCAACTTGATTGTGCGAGTGAGCGACAGGGTTATCACAAATTCTTATCACTTACTCACTGAGCTAAACCACTTATCATCTTTTGTTGTGCAAGTGTGCGACGTGGTTTGTGTTTCAAGTTATGTGTGGTCATCACTCACTCGCGTAGGTTCAAGATCAAGTTAGAAAAGTGCTACGAGTACATGATTGAAAGGAAAGATGAAGATCGATGGTTGTCGTTCACTCACCCAGAATCAAGGTATATTCTTTTAGGGGTGGAGAGTGTGCAATAAAGTTCCATGTGTTCCTGGTGGGGCCATTTGAGGGTAGAGATATATTAAATATCGATCAAGTTTCTTTTGATTGTGTGGTCGGCATTATGGCTTAAAGACAAAATGATGAAAATATATCCTTTAAGCCATTAAGTCGTTGCACCACATGGACAATGGGGTCACCTTTATGCAAGGTCTTCATCTTATTAAGGATCGATCAAGTTTAGTTTGATCAAACGGTCGGCTTAAAGACTTAAATTTGAAGTACTCAAAATCTAGAAATCAAGCCATTAAGTATGAATGACATGTGTCCATGGTGGGCCCAGCATAGCAGTAAGGATGAGATTATGTGTCATGCAAATCAATTTTAATCCAATGGTTGGCATAAAGGCTTAAAGAAGAGTTGATCAAAATCTAATGATCAAGGCATTACACCCTATCAAAGCATGGGAAGTTGTCAGAGCTTGGACCCATCTGTGGTAAGGTAATCTTTGAGCAATTTTCTTTTAATCCAGTGGTAGGCATAAAGCCTTGATGAAAAAGTGCTCAAGATCTATCTATTAAGGCATTACACCTTGAAGACACATGTTCATGGTGGAGTCAGGCTGGTCAAAAAAAGGTAAAGTAATGATCGATCAAGTCTTATTTGATCAGACGGATAGCGTATTTCCTTGAAGACAAGATTCTTGACATCTACTATTTAAGCCATCAAGTTGTGATGACATTTGGCACAGATGATGTCATGGGTCCCGGGTTGAAAAGGGAAATAAAAAAAAAAGTTCGTGAAGATTGGATGGTGTTCATAATGCCTTGATGAAAGGTTGATCATGATCTAACCTTTAAGGCATCGCGCCTACATGTCGAGTGGCAGATCTGAGCCTATCCTTGCAGGTTGCTTAAGGTAGATCAACAGTTGTGTTTTAAAGTTTGGAAAGATTCAATTTTGGGTCATTGATCAGGCATTCTATGCCACTTGTGACCATTTGTATTTGAATTCAAATATTTAAATGTTTTTTTTCAAGGTTTTCATGGAGGTGGTGACATTTTCAACTTGCAGATTGGGTAGATGGATCGATATGATCTATCTACTCAAATTAATGATGATGGGAGTGACTTTCAAAGATATATCTGATCTTCTAAGATATTTCTCAAGTGCATTGATGAGAAGACTTGACTATTTTAGGTTTTTTGTATTTTTTATTGAGAATTTGTTATAACCCTAATTTTTCCCTAACTGATCAATGGATTGACTCCTGAGCCTATGTGCTAGGGGAGGTTGAATATAAGTCATTTTTTGTTCTTTTTTAAATAGGGTTCAGATTATTTAAGAAGTTTTCTGTGACATTTTCTTTGTCTTTAATATTTTCATGTGTCTATATTTCTCAGTCTTCCAAGGTTTATACACAACTTTCTGTGGTATTTTTCCTACCCTCAGGTTCTCATGAATTTTGGGATTATTTTGAAGCATAATATAGTGGCTAATATTAGAGAAATCTTGGAGTTCTTGAGCCTTCTTTCTTTATGCATCTTTGTGCACTACTGTGGGTGATTTGATTTAGATAATCTTATGGATTTTATTTATCCCTTTTTACCTTGTCGCATTCTTGTGCCTATTTTTTGGAGTGGATGTTTTTTTGCAAGTCATAGTCTATGTCTATTCCATTGAATATGCTACTGTTTGTGAAATCTTCTCTTTCCTTGAATAGGCTCTTTTCATTCCAGACCTCTCTATGAAATACTTATGTAAGCCTATTCAGGAAGTTATAATCAGCTAGATCTAGGAACTTTCAAGCTAGTTGTGGTCACTCTATTATGACTCAAGTTACCTTTGGTGCATCACCTAGTAGGTTAAATTTTATTTTCAGTCATTTCCCTTCAGTTATCCTTCTATCCCTTTTCCTTTCAAGTTTACTTTTCATGTTAAAAGAGAAAATAAGGTGATTATCCAAGAGGAACTGACCTAGAATCTAGAGGCTTCACTTCAGTTAGTAGAGGTCCCACAACTGAGAATTAATTCCCATATTATACTAGATTGTTAGGCTCAAGCACTTAGCAGGGTGCAAAATTTAGTGTATAACAATTCTGGCACACTCGGTGGGACTACAAAAGAAGTTCATCTTTCAAGACTATGTCATCTCTGATATGTTGATTATATTTTATTGACCTAAAGAGGTTTCTATTCAAAGTATATCTAGTGACTCCATTGGTGTAAAGAACAAGAAGATCCAATCCTATTCAGATTTATGAGGAGGATAAAAACAAGGATTTCAAAGCCTTCTGAGTTTTTGTAGCTCCCTGCAACAAAAACAAAAGGAAGATCATCTCAAAGAGCATCCCCTACAAGGATAGTACAGTATACACCACCTATTTCAAAGGAGAGACCCTTGCTCTTCCATTTTAGAAGGGGGGGAATATCTTTAAATAGAGAATTTATAGAATATTCAGCTCCACTCCCTAGTTCAAATACAACCCACATAGTTGTTTTTCAACAGATCATAGTTCCTACTACGGTGAGACATTTTGAATTTGTACCCTTTAATCAGGGTAGCCCATTGAATTTTGATCAACACCATGATGTGCCCTTAGTAGCACTAAAGAGGTTGCCTAATTTCACAGGTGAAAGCCAGACAATAGCTTGTGAACACATAAGAGATGTGGGTACAATCTATAACATTCATCATATCAGTGTCGAAGAAGATGTGGCTACTAAGTTGTTGACAGCTTCTTTTAAAGGCAAGGCCTTACAGTGGTTTAGGACTCTTGCAGTTGGCATAATTGATTCTTGGGACAGACTATGAGAATCCCTTAGCAAATATTTTTAGGATAAATCACACCATCTATCCCCAGTTGAACAACTCACAACCATAAAGAGGGCTCCTCAAGAGCAAATGAGAGACTTTAATAATAGATTTCTCAAGACATGGAATAGGATTCCTATTTCTGTGATGCCTTTAGTAGATCATGATTTTCTATATTTCTTGAAGATTTTGAATAGCAACATATCTATCATGATCCAATCCATGGGAGGTACTTCATTACCTCAGCCTTTTGACATAGCTGTCAAAGAAGAAAATTGTTTGATTCAGGCTTGTATGATAGCCCCAAGGCCACCCATGCATATCTTCCCTAATATTCAACCCAAAATTCCCTTGAGAATCCCTCCATACACTCCCATATCCACTATGATAGAACCTCAAGCTAGTACTAGCTATGAGAAATCCAAAGAAGGCCCTTCCCAAGAGCTACTTGAATTGAGAATCAGTCAACAAGAAATGAAGAAGTTATTACAGCCAATGACTAATGAGTTGAATAGTATTAAAAAGCATAATAAAGGAAGTAGACCACCCTTTCAGCAACAAAATCAATGTTCCAACCAAAAATATAAAAATCAGGGACAATCTTATTAGCAGAGTAGACCACCATATCAAGGGAATTATCAGGATCAAAGGAAAATTTTCATTCAAAGGCCATTCCAACCTTATAATATCATGCCTCCTAACTCTGCAAATCCAACTAGGGAAATGGTTCCAAGTCAGAATAATCTAGCCTAAAAAAATGAATGGTGTTTTCCATGCAACCAAACTCACAATTAGGCTATGTGCTCAAATGGGTGGATGAATCAAGCACTCATGGCACAAAATGCCTTGAACACCCAATCAAAAGCATCTTCTAGTGGGATAGTTCACCAGCAGGATGTACAACCTAATGAGACTGCTCTCTTTAATTGGGAAGAGAAAGATTTTAATGGAGTGAATGGTGAATCTCTAATTTCATCCAACACTCAGTCTAAGAGAAGAGCTCAAGAAATGGAGTGAGAAAAAGATGGGGCTAAAGCTACTACATTTGCAAAGTCATCACATCCATATATTCCTACCATACTAAAGAAGGATCCAACCATTCCAGTCAAGGAGAATCAATCTCCCAAGGAGGTTGAGCCCACAATAGTGAAAGCACACCAAAGAGTGCACACAGTAGTACCATTCAATATTGTAGACAATATTAAGAAGATGAATGTGACTATTTCTATGTGGGACTCCTTGAATATTTTAGGGAAGTCTGAGTTATTGAAGAAGGCTATGGGTGAAGTGGTTGTTGGAAAGTTGACTCCCAGAGGATATATGACTTATTTTGTGTTGTCATTCTGGAAACAAAGTCATATTAAGTTACTATCAAGAAAGACAAAATTACTAAGTATGGAAAACAAGGAAGACAAAGATATACAATGATCAGCACATTAGTGCACATGCGAGAGATTAAATCAGAATATGCGCGCTCAAATATAATTTCTATGACATGTGTACATACTAAGTCTAGACATGTATGGTACAGAATAATAGTACAGATAATCTACAGGAAGAACAATAGTACTATAGTTCAAAAAATAGAGCATAGAGCCGACTTAGGTTTTTGGATCAGCGTGAATTTTTTTGTTGTGTAAAGGCCAAGTGCCTTTGATTATATGTTTGTAATAATGTCTTTAGTCTTGTTTTAAACACGCTTAAGACAATTTTTTTGGAAGCGTTGTGTATTATGTTTTTAGGGCCGACTATAGTCTTATTTTGGGTCGCGTCTATTCATACATGAACAGATAAATATGTAATGTAAATGTATATTACAAGTGTCGAAGAATATGCATGAGAAAGACATAGAAGAGCAGTATAGTGAAGTCAGTATGAGATAAATCTCTTTAAGAGAGTAAGAGCATCAGCACATAAATGGAACTGATCAGACAACAGTGTCATCACAGCAGTTCATTTTTGATATAGTGTATATCAAATATCAGAAGGTTGTAGCCTTCATCTTATTGGGAGGTGAGCTTAGGCAATGAGCCATACACCTTTAACAAGGTTTCATAATAGACTCCTAATAGGGTCATTGTACTTGGATTATAAAGACTTCTCCTAACAAGGCAAAGGAACTTTAACAGGTTCATTATACTAGTGCAACATTTGTGGGTACTAATTCCCACCGGGGTTTTCCTCTGATCAAGGTTTCCCTGTAATCATGTCATGTGTTATGAGTTCTTGTATTAAGCTTCATTGAATGTATGTTTGATATATGTTTAAAGTGTTGAAATATAATTAATTGACAAACACTAATTCCCCNCCCCCCCCCCCCCCTCTCAGTGTTTCTAACAATTGGTATCAGAGCATTGGTCCTCTGAAAGAAATTTTAACCACTTGAGGAGATCATGGACTCAGCAGAAGCAAAATATTTGAAAAAGAATCTTGAAGCAGCTCTTGAAGATCTTGATAGATCTAAAAAATAAAATGAAGAACTTAGACTGGAATTTGATGGCTCACAAATTCTTATCAAGAAATTGAGAAAAGATTTGAAACATTGGTCTACAAGTGATTTAGGGAAAAAGGTCAAAAATATGAATGAAGAGAACATGTCTCTAAAAGATAAAATTGAAAATCTGGATGAACAGCTAACAGACAGTCAAATTTATATTGAAGAAAAGATCAAAGAAAGCAAACAATTAGAAGATGAACTTTTGCAAGCAAACATGAAAGTCTTAGAATTGGAAAACATAAAGAAAAAGATGGAATTTGACTTAACAGAAGCAAAGGGTAAGATTGATAAACTCCACACAAGTTTTGATTTATTTCAATCTCATCTCTATGCACAAAAGCTAAAAGGTGACACTACTGGTGTTGGATATAGTGTAGCACATGTTGAAATCAATTCATTGAAAGAAATAAAGAAAGCTCATGAAGCATCTTCAGAAGCAAAGAAAGTTGAAAATGTTACAAAAACTAAAATAGATCCACCCAACGGAGAAATCAAGCAAGCTAACAGAACTTGTTATGCATGTAATAAATATGAGCATTTGGAAAGATATTGCAAAGAGGTAAGACCTTTCAATGGTTATTGTTACTCCTGTAATAAGTTTGGTCACAGGGCTATACATTGCAGAACAAATCAAAGAAATCACTCACAGCAGAATCAGAGAAATTAGCATCAATGAAATTTGTAGAACATTACATGTCAAATATGTAATTTCAATGGACACACAGCAAAGAAGTGTAGCATGATGAACAAAAACATCATACCTCCTATCATTTTTCAAACATGTGGAAAGGCTGCACACATCTCAAGGTTCTATAGATCTAGAACTCAAAAACAAGAGGATCCTAAGAAATCACTATTTGAAGAAGCAGGACAAGTCAAGTTTGTTCAAGCAAAAGAAGATTCAAGAAAAATTTGGGTTGAAGTGAAGAAGGAAAATGCAGAGAACAAAGTAGTTGATGCATCCACAGTGGATGCATCCTCTACTTCTGGTTGTATAGACCTTCTTGGTCTTAGGGGGAGCTATTCTAGCTCGGAACCCCTGCATGGCTAGTATACTCACCTCTGAGTATGCGCCTATGGATCCATCCTTATGATCACATGCTATAGAAGTATGCATACACATTTTGTCTATAATGCATTCTGAAACAAAGTTTCAAACTCTCTATGAAAACTGCGTACGGTTGCAAACATTAAATGCAATAACTTTTATAAAAAGATGTAAATGTCTGATCTTCTTCACATTTACATTCAAGACCATAGAATTTGGAGAGCACAGGAGCACTGAGCATCAAAGAATGGAAGCACAATAGATTTGGTGGTTAATTAAATGGATAAGAAGTTGGAACGGAACCCTAGCAATCATGTCATTTCATATTATTGTGAAACCCTACTTAATCAAGTTCCAAGTAAGTATGGATACCCCAGTTGTTTTTGACACTGTTGAGAGGGAGAGATTTGTCTTTAAGAAGCATCCATTCAAGTCCATTCTAGATGATGTTGAAGGAGCATTCTCCAAAACTCCACTCGGAGTCGTGCACATGGAAGATATTTTTGCATACATCTATTGCAAGAAGGAAAAAATAGGAGACAACAGCATAGCTACTCTTATGGGATCCATGATGAAACCAGACTACTCATTCAAGGATGAATTCGTGCATCTAACTGATAACCCTATATTTGAGTACTCTAATGCACATGAGTTTTATGAGCCAGAATGGGTGAAGATATTACTAAGCAGAATACATGATGACCTTTTTTGGATTGGTGAGGTTCCTATCTACATCACTTCTGACCTAATCCATGAATTAATTGGACTTCCTAAGACTGGACTAGTTCTTCCTACTGGAAAGGATGTTAAGAATAAATTTGAACAATTTTGCTTATCTAGAAGTGACAAGCGCAGTATGACAGTCGATCCTATCAAGGAAGATGACATAAAGCTTCTAATTATGATACTTGGTTACAAGTTCCAGTATGTAAGCAGACTAAATAGTGTGTCAGCAGCCACAGTTCTAGTAGCTATAAGGATGGTGAAGGATAACACTCAGTACAATCTATGTGACATATTGCGTGCTTAATTGATTGACAGCATTCAAGTTATCAAGCATGACAAGAACAAGACATTCAGGTTTCAATCTTTGATCATCTACTTGTACTTCCACTTTGTTGGTAAGGTTGCAAATCTTTACCTAGATAGAAGCAAACCTACAATGTCTCAGATTTCACTTAAAGCCACATTAGAGAGTAGTGTGAAAGATGCCATGGACATGGATATTAAAACATTTAAGATCAAGATGCAGAAAAGGTTCAAATTATCTGAGAAGATAGTTGATAAATATAAGGAGACCATATGTTTCATGGTAGAAATAGATTGCACTTGTATGGAGGAAGTTGAAGCTAGAACCAAATGGATTCACCCACTTGGTTATGAAATAGAGGAACATGTGTTAGAAGGATATGCACAAGTTCTCTTGTATATGCCCAAAGATCCTAATGAGCCCAGGTGGGGCACTTACAGAGAGAAGACTAATGAAGTTGATTCTATATTATACAGTGTTGATAACAAAAGGAAGGCATCCAAAATTACATCTAGCATCCTAAGAGTTCATGGAGACACTCAAGAAGACTTAGATAAAGCCAAGGAAGCTAAGATTCCAAAAGAACTTGAGAAGACTGATGATATCCAGAAGAAGAAGAAAGTACAGACCACCTCTGCACCCTATACCACCATTGACCTAGACTCATCTCCACCCTCTATACCAAGCAATAAGTCTAGAGGAAGGAAGGAAGTACCCATAGGTCACCCATCCTCAAGAACTACATGGAGAATAGTAATAAATACTCAAGCTCCTCCTGAAGTAGGATTTAGACCTAGTCTAAATGTCCTAAAGAACAGGATTGTTAATGAAGGAAGACTAGACACAATTGCTAAGGTTTATGACAAATATCAAGAGATAGATAAATCTGAGATACATTTTATGATCATCTCTCATATAATTAAGTTTAATAAATCAGTTCTAGAACTCAAAACAGTGATACCTGATAAGTTATGGAACATACTGGAAATAATGAAGAGACGTGCAATTGAGGAAGATATGAGGATAAGAGAAGAAACATTGGATAATCTTCTCCATGTATGCTCACATGATGAAAGGCAATTCTGTTAGATCTGTTGAAGCCTCATCTAAGAACTAAGAAAAGAACACTTCATATTATGAACAAGGAATATGATTTAGTTGGGAAAGAGATAGAAAAAGCTTCTGCACAAGTGTTTATGGGTAGACACATGTATCCATCAATGGCGCCTACAACAAAGGTAACTCTATCTCCTCCCAAACAGGTTACAGAACCAATGATTCAAAGTGCACCTATGGCATGTCCATAGGTTTCAATGCCCTTAGTTTCAATAATGTCTGATACAAAAAAAGACTCAAAAGATACTATAGTGATTGATGATATCAAGATATCCATGGCAACATCTGACAATGACATGGACAAAGTTGATAAAGCATTTGTAAGCACTAAAGAGATGTGCACTAATGATACATCTTTACAACAAGATGAAGTTCCCTCCAATGATCCAATAGACTTGAATAAAGAGAAAGATACTCAAGATAATGAGACACCAGTCAAGGAGATACCAGTAAAGAGTGAATGCATGGTTACCAGTCAAAATACTATATTCACTCCATCCACTTTACCATCTAATTCATTGTTGTCAAGGTTAACTCCCGACTCAGCAAGTCTAGATGCGTGGGGAGAAGAAGACTTAATGAAGATTAGCATTCTAGTTATGGAAAAGCCAAAGAGAAACAAGTTATGAGGAACCCTCTCTTCTTGGAATCAGTAAACATCTTGAATGATCTAGTTCCTACAGACAAGAAAGTAGCCAAAATTCAATTAGTTGAAGATGTCAACAGCATTCTAACAAGCTTCAAAGTACACTTTATAGACCTAGTAGACTCTGCTACTAGAATTACAGAAGATCTTAATCTCGAAGTTCTGTTGATGATTAGTGACCAACACTTAGTCATTCACTTAGGCAGTTTTTAGATGGCTATCACTATGGCCGAGCTAAAACTATGCAAGGCCAAGAAACATCACCAAGAAGTATTTTGGTTGCTGAGTAGTATCATGCCAAGCCGATTAGGATACTCAGTGTTGAGCGATAGAGATGATAAGTGCCGAGCAGAACAGTTTTTGTAGACATGTCTGGAATGATTCAAACTTTGAGGATAAGTGTTCAAGTTGACTTATATAAGCTTTTTGGGCTGACTTATGTATGCATTTAATATTTTCCTACGGAGTTGGTTATGCATTTAATTGTTTTATCTTATGCATGATCTATTGTAATAATTAATTGTAATACCTTCAAGGTATGGGTATTAGATCTTGATCGTTGATCTAGATCTCGCTATTAGACTTGAACAGATATATAAGATTGCTTCTAAACCCTATTTTGGATGTGTGGAGAGAAGTGTGTGTGGTGACTGCATTTTTGAAGTGAAATGCATAGAGGGTTATTTTGTTAAGAAGCAGAGATCAAGTAGAGTGATAGCATGGTGAACAGGAGAGTAAAGTTATATCAGATTCTGAGATCATAGAAGGTACTGGAAAGAGGAGATTCATCATCAGCATCTAAGTGCATAATGAAGGATCAATACTTGAGACATTCTAATCATTATATTAGGTTAAAATCTCTTAACAGAGTGGTTCTAGCAAACCTTTCTAAATCTCCTAACAGAGTGCTTACTTTATTGTAAGTTGAAATCCTTTCACAAGGTAGATTGTAATGATCTTTAGCTCTTAACTAGGTAGACCTTTAACAGGGTAGATTGCATCTTGTAATCAACTTTTGTAGCCCTAACAGGCACACTTTATTACTACAGTAGTGGAGAATTTTGTGGGTGTCATCCCCACCCCAGTTTTACCTATTTGGGTTTCTGGGTTACCAACTTCTTGTGTTATGAGTTATTTATTTCATTGTGTGGATGCTATTTGATATTACATTAGATTCATATATGTATGAATGTGGACCAGTTTGTTTTAAGTGTTTAATTTTGAAGATGTGATTCACCCCCCCCCACCTTCTCAGTATCTTTCTTTCCCATTATTGTATTTCCAACAATTGGTATCAGAGCTTATTTCTCTAAAAGGTCATAATCATCTTGAGAATACATATCTTGAGATGGAGATCTACAAGATGGGTAAAGTCATTGAGAATCAAAATATTGATATTCAGCTTGCACTACAACAGCTTGAGATAGCAAGACAAGAATTAAAGAAGTCCTTGACTGCAAGGAAAGATTTGTCCAAACAAATGAATGACACTCATTATCAGGAAGAGGACACCACAAATCTATTTCTGAATGAATATTCTACTGAGAGTGATGTAGCAATAGTAGATCTACTGGAAAAGAATAGTGCACTATGTGAAGAAGTCAAAAACTTGAAAAAGGAACAAGAAGCACAATCAATAAGAATGTGTGAAGTTGTTGAACAGAAAAAGAAATCCAAAGATGACAAGGCTATGGAAGAAGAAGACAAAAGAATGATGAATATCAGACTTGATAAAAGAACACATGATGTACAAACAATGACAGTCAATCAAGTTGACATGGAAAATCAATTACTACTTGTGAATCAGGAGATCAATAGGAAAGACTTGGAGATTGTAAATCTTAGATCTGAGAATAGTCAGTTGAAAGATGAATTGAGATCTGAGAAAGAACTTAACAACAGAGTGAAT
>MU226206.1:176009-200434 GCA_018584345.1 Thuja plicata
ATTACTACTTGTGAATCAGGAGATCAATAGGAAAGACTTGGAGATTGTAAATCTTAGATCTGAGAATAGTCAGTTGAAAGATGAATTGAGATCTGAGAAAGAACTTAACAACAGAGTGAATGATCCCAATATAGCTATGAGCTACTTTGAACAACTAGTGGAAGCATAAAGAAGACCTAAAGATTCTTCTGGATTAGGTCACATTGAACAACATACAACCACTAAAGAAGGAGAATCATCTAAGATAGGTGAAAGAAGGTATGAAAATCCAAGAAGCAACAAACCTATTTGCCACCACTGTGGGAAACCAGGTCATACAGTAAACATTTGCCAAAGCAAGAATGGTAAGTCCAATCCTAAAACTAACTTTAATGTTTATTGCTTCAACTGTAATAAGTTTGGACATCAAGCACGTGAATTTAAGACAAAGGCAAGCAACACACCTAGACTCAATGGTAATTGCTATAACTATCAGAAATATGGTCATAGAGCACAAGATTAGACATCTAAAGGTAAACAGTAGTGGACATCAAAGGCACAAGAGAAATCACTAAGAAAAGGCAATACTTACAAGTGGGACTACAACACATGGCATAGTTGTCATTACTATGGTGAGTATGGACATGTTCCATAAAATTGCATAAGGACACATTTCAGAGGAAAGTCTAAAAGTTGGATGAATGGAAGCCTAGTTTGTCACAGTTGTCTGAAAATTGGTCATACAAGGAAAGATTGTAAGAATAGGGTACCTGCTCCTACTGTTGAGAAAATTAGAGCACAGATGAAAAAGACATGGGTTAAGAAGTTTGAACCATGCAGTAGTGAAGCTAGTGAAGCCGAGGTCATCCAATCCAATGGATCAGGTGATCACATCATCTCCAACTAGGCAAAAGAGGTATGTAAGGAACTACATCTAAAATTATTATCTTACATCAATTCCTAACATGAATTGTACCAAAGTCCATATTTGCATATGTTAAGATACACTCGGACATATTTTGAAGACAAATTCTAAGAAGATAAAATTGCACTATAGGTGTTGAGCACCAATCGTGGACACTAAGGCTGAGTTCTTTAGTGTGTGCCAAGTTTTGTTGGCTGAGTAAGTTTTGTGAAAGCTGAGTTTAGTAAGCCGAGTGGGATGCAAGTTGTGTTAGAAAGCCAAGGACAGCTGGCTTGCACTAACTCAATGGGAATAAAATTTATTGCTTACCTACCTTGACCTTTCAAAGTCTATAAAGGATGAACAGTGTATTCTTCATTTTTACTTTGCAATTTTCACTGTTTACAGAGCGATTAAAGTAGTTGCAGAATTGATCTTAACGAAGTTAGCATCAAAGATTTTGTCAGTGTGTCATCGGCAATCCTAAGGTGAAAAGTATGAAGAACTACTTGCCGAGGTACTTTTTTCTTCATCTCTCAAACCCTAATTTCAAGATTATGGCTGCAAGCTCTTTTGCACCAGCTAAAAGTATGGAGGGAGAACAAGAGAAAATTTAGTTAGTATGAAGTGATGAATGTGCAACTCTCAACTTTTGAGCCATTCCTAAAAGTGCAATTCAGAGTGATTTAACTGAAGCTCTCTCATCCATTCCACACAAGGTACTTATGATCCATGATGTTCGATCATGTTACATGGTTAAGATTGGTGAAGTAGCTGATAGTGAATTAAGGAAATCCTACAGCAAATTGTGTGTCAATGGAGTTCTAAAGGGAGAATTCAAACATTTAGCAAACAAAGGGTTAACTCGTGCCCTAGATTTTCCACAAGGTTTCAAAGATGAATGGATTAAGGTTATTCTTAGCAGAGTTCATGATATGTGTATATGGTTGGATAATGGACCAGTCAAGATAACTAAGAACATGATTCATCGAGTGACTAGATATCATGTCTTGAACGGAAAATGGACAATGAGAGATAACAGCAAAGAGGAAATTACACTAAAAACTGGAGCCATATGGAACAACAGAGTTATGACTATCTCTACAATTAAAGACCTAGAACTTGATTTTGGAGTAAGAGTAATAGCACATAAGTTCTATCAGTTGAGTAGATTGGATAGTGTTCCTTGTACATCCGTTGACCAGGCATGGAAAATTGTTAAGAATAATCACACATATGATCTTGCCGAGCTAGAGCAGACACAATTAGCCGAGAACCTAGCATCAATCAGAAAGGCTAAAAGCTCAACATGTAATTTTGATTCCTTACTAGTCTATATATTTTTCTACATTCAGGATACATTTCCTACATTGGGAAATATTGTTTGGAAAAAGGATAGACCCATTACAGTTCAGATTAGTGAACGTATTAGGAAATTAGGAGTAATTTCAATAGCATAATGGGGAGCTATTTTGTGGAATTTAAGAAGAGAATGAGATTAAGAACTAGGATTCCTAGATCACTAGTGGAGAAGCACTATGAAGAAAAAAAAATTCTAGTTGATACGGATAAAACTTATATCTATGCTATGACACCAAGGATAACATGTTTAGAACCATTTCCATATGAAATTAACATTAATGAAGCATTAGCAGCCATCATTGCACTCCTAGCCAAGACAATTGATACTACAGCAGAAAGGTTTGGAAATTTTGATGAAGCCAAAGTAAAAATTTCAAGAAGTTTAACAGAGGGAACCATGGAGAGGAAAAGGAAGAAGATTGTGAAAAATCTAAAGAAAATGGTTGGTTTAGGTAGTGATGAAGAACCTGAGGATGCACCTTTAGGCCTGTCCATAGGACAAGGTGAGGATATGTCTACAGAAGAGGAAGTGATTGCATCTGAGGAGATCACTAAGAAAGCTAAGGGTAAAAGACAATCAATTGTCATAGTAACCAAGTTGAGAAAATCTAAACCTAAGGTTACACTTCTTGAAGCTAATCATCCAAGGACTAGAGCATCTACTATTACTTCTCCAATAGAAGTACAAACAAAAGTGTATGGAAAGAGGAAGGTTGGAGAAAGCAATTCTGGAAAAGAAGCTAAAATTGCTCCTAAGGCTGAGCCGAGTAAACCTGCGAAGAAACCAAGGAGGAAACTAGACTTGGGGATAGATTATGATGATGAAAAGACTGAGATTGATGAACCCAGTAACATACCTACAGCACAATTCAAGAAACCAGCTAGTATTGATGAGGTATGTGACACTTTGAGAAACTCAGCAGGGTTAGCTACTTTCAAATTCATTAAGTATGAGAAACTAAGTATTAGAGATAAGCACAAATTTCACGAAGCACTTTTGTATATGATGAGTACTTTCAAGTTAACTCCTACAAAGATAGGAAATCATGTGTCAAATGAATTGTATGAGTTTCTATCAAGAAAATGGGAATTTGCACTTACTACAGAAAGACAGATCAGGGAAGGAACTTTAGCCAAGGTAATACCTAAGTTAACTTCAAAACAAAGAGCCAAATTCATTGAAGAATACAAGAATAGGTTTGTTCCTAAACTTAGAGGTTATGCTATTTTGAAAAATGATGTTGAAGGATTAGTGCAGCAAAGTACAAGGATTTGGAAGGAAATCTTTGGACTGATAGTTCCAAAAGACAAGAAATCTGATGTAGAGACATCTGATCAAAAGGCAAAAGAAGTGGAGATCACCCCTGAGCCACAAGTGACTCAAGGTCAAATTTCTATAGAATAGGACAAGGCTAAAGATGCATTAGACTCAACAAAATCTATTGATCTAAATGCAGACAGTCCAACTGACTACATAGTTGATGATTCCAGCAATTTGAATGTCAAGGAACAGAACATGCCAAGTGGTACAAACATTGATTCGCCTATTAAGGAAACTAAGACCAAAGGAGAAAAGACCATTGTATTTGAAGAGAAAATTGATGAGATAATTGAATAAATCAATGATCAGATAAGTGAAGAGAAACAATAAACAAATGCACAAGAGGTAACTTCACAAAATCCACCTATTTTAGAGGTAGTCAAAATGGTTTTAGATACTGGTATAGTGGTGAAGGATACTGTTGATAATCCTAAGGAACAAGAGGCAATGCAAGTGTTGGTTGATCTACCACACTCTACATCATCAACTCCCACAGGTCCTAAAACTGGAGGTATGCCTAATCCATAGACAATCCTGACAGAATTGAAAGAGGCAATGGGCATTGATATTGTGATAGGAAAAGGTATTATACTGCCGAGCATTATCTCACTAGAGTTGAAGAGAAAGAAAGTTCTAAAGAAGAAGTCTTAAATTCTAGATGTCACATTAGATGAGGTAATTTTGATTCCATAATGGGATCCCAATGAATTATCTTTTAAACAAACAGGGACTCTTCAGGAATTACTCAAGAGGAAGAAGAGACAGGAAGAGATGAAAATAGAATAGAAGCAAAAGCAGGTGTTGCATGATATCAAGGGCATATTTGCAAAGGCTTTTGACTTAGAGGCTGAAATGCCTCAAGCTCCAATTATTGATCAGTTAGTCAAAATTGTACAGAAGGTAACTGATGATGATATTAACAGCAATGAAAAACTTCTACAATGGTCCGAGAGGAGATTCAAGAGAAAAGTTCTGGAGAAAATCTCAGAGGAGATTGCAACAAAACAGGTTGAACTTTCTACTCTTGTAGAAATTTTGGAGAAAGTTACAGCAAATGTTTATTCTTTGTACAGGAAACTATGTGATGTTGAATTATTCACAAAGGATAATCTACAGCTTGTTGAGAAACTACAGTTAGATTTATGATCAACTGGAAATACTTTGGGTAAGGATACTACTTTTAGTTCTTTACATTTTTCTAAGTTGATTAATGCACAATGGAGAATAGCTGAGCTTATGGTTGAAGATGGTCGAATAAGGGCCAAATTGATCACTATTTAGACAAGCTTGTTGCCTCACTTGGAGGTAATATAGAAGGAACTTTTAGATGCAAAAGAGTTATCACAGAGAAATGCAAATCTCTCAATTGCAGAAATTTTAGTGAGTCGAGCTGTCGAGCTAGGAATAAAATTGGAAGTTATGAAGATTGCTAAGGAAAGTTGGGATACTACATTTGAATCCACCCTGCAGCTTCATAAACAATTTTTGGATAAGTATAACTTAACCCACCAACAATCAGTGACAAAAACAAGGGGGGAGTTGGTAAGGAAGATGGAAAGGAAGTTGGAAAGGATAAAGTATGATACATCAGTATAGAAAAGGTACACTTGTATATATTTTTGAAGACATGTAAACTTTTTGTATGAATAATTCTAAGTATATTCCTAGGGGGAGTACTTAGTATACTTAGGAAACATTTTGATGGAATGAAATGAAGAAATGATAAGTGTGTTTTTGCTACTAATATCAAAGGGGGAGATTGTTAATCTCTAAGTTTTGTTGATGCTTAGTGACCAACACTTAGTCATTCACTTAGGCAGTTTTTAGTTGGCTATCACTGTGGCCGAGCTAAAATTGTGCAAGGCTAAGAAACATTGCTGAGAAGCATTCTAGTTTCTGAGTAGTATCATGCTGAGCCAAGTAGGATACTTAGTGCCAAGCGACAGACATGATAAATGCCGAGCAGAACAGTTTTTGTATGTCTAGAATGATTCAAACTTTGAGGATAAGTGTGCAGGCTGACTTATATAAGCTTTTTGGGAAGACTTATGTATGCATTTAATATTTTCCTATGGATTTGGTTATGCATTTAATTATTTTATCTTATGCATGATCTATTGTAATCATTAATTGTAATACCTTCAAGGTATGGGTATTAGATCTTAATCGTTGATCTAGATCTCGCTATTAGACTTGAACAGATATATAAGATTGCTTCTAAACCCTATTTTAGATGTGTAGAGAGAAGTGTGTTTGGTGACTGCATTTTTGAAGTGAAATTCACATAGGGTTATTTTGTTAAGAAGCAGAGATCAAGCAGAGTGACACCACAATGAACAACAGAGTAAAGTTATATCAAATTGTGAGATCATAGAAGGTAGTGGAAAGAGGAGATCCATCATCAGCATCTAAGTGCATAATGAAGGATCAATGCTTGAGACATTCTAATCATTGTATCAGGTGAAAATATCTTACCAGAGTGGTTCTAGTAGACCTTTCTAAATCTCCTAACAAGGTGCTTACTTTATTGTAAGTTGAAATCCTTTCACAGGGTAGATTGTAATGATCTTTAGCTCTTAACTGGGCAAACCTTTAATAGGGTAGATTGCATCTTGTAATCAACTTTTTGTAGCCCTAACAGGCACACTTTATTATTGCAGTAGTGGAGAATTTTGTGGGTGTCATCCCCACCCCAGTTTTACCTATTTGGGTTTTTGGGTTACCAAGTTCTTATGTTATGAGTTATTTATTTCATTGTGTATATTTGATATTAAATTAGATTCATATATGTATGAATGTGGATTAGTTTGTTTTAAGTGTTTAATTTTGAAGATCTGATTCACCCCCCCACCCACCTCTCAGTATCTTGCTTTCCCATTATTGTATTTCCAACAGAAGATGAGTATAAAAAGGAGAGATTGAATGAATTGGTAAAGAATTTTACCTTAGACTTAAAATATTTAAAGATTGGGCAATCTATATTGAAAGAGTTGGCAGCTAAAGGTAAGAAGGTTATAGAAAACTACATGGACACAGTGAAATTCACCTCTAAACATATCAAAAAGATAGAAGAGGCAAAGATCATGGTGGATAGTATTAGAAAATTAGTTGAGACATCTACCCAAGACATGAACATCTATAACAATGTCTATCAAGGACAGTTGGATAAAATTGAAAAAGAAAAATTTGAGATTAATGAGATAAGAATCAGGCAGACCCAACTGAGGAATGTTGTAGCACCCTCTCTAGCATTTTTGGAAGTTAACATCAAACAGATTGATTCCACCATTGTCACATATGATCAAGGTCCCTACATGGATCTGATAAAGATGGAGAAGTTAACATATGCCCTATGCGCCCATCTCCAAACAGTTGATGTAATGAAGGTATTCTTGTAGAAAGAGATCCAGTCTCTTTAGATTGTGTATCCAGATGTATACTTGGAGTAAGTATCTAGAGACTTACAATTTTGTACACCTTTGTCATTAATTTCAAAAGGGGAATAAGGTATGTATGTGTATATATGGGGAGTAATATATGTCCATTTTTTTGTGTTAAGTCATTTTGAGTAACTTGGCCACATTCCTTTGTTGTCATTAATGAAAAAGGGGGAGATTATTGGCAAGTTGACTCCTAGAGGATATATGACTTATTTTGTGTTGTCATTATGGAAACAAAGTCATATTAAGTTATTGTCAAGAAAAACAAAATGACTAAGTATGGAAAATAGGGCAGATAGAGATATACAGTGATCAGCACATTAGCGCACGTGCGAGAGATTGAATTAGAATATCCACCCTTAGATATATGTTCTATGACATGTGTACATACTAAGTCCAGACATGCATGGTATGGAATAATAGTACGGATAATCTACACGAAGGACAGTACTACTATAGTTTAGAAAATAGAGCATGGAGCCGACTTAGGTTTTTGGATCAGTGTGAATTGTTTTGTTGTGTATAGGCCAAGTGCCTTTGATTATAGGTTTGTAATAATGTCTTTAGTCTTGTTGTAAATACACTTAAGCCAATTTTTTTGGAAGAATTGTGTATTATGTTTTTAGGGTCGACTATAGTCTTGTTTTGGGTCGCATCTATTCAGACATGAACATATAAATATGTAATGTAAATGTATATTACAAGTGTCAAATAATATGCATGAGAAAGACATAGAAGAGAAATATATTGAAGTCAGTATGAGATAAATCTCTTTAATAGAGTAAGAGCATTAGCGCATAAATGGAACTGATCAGACAACAGTGTCATCACAACAGTTCATTTTTGATATAGTGTATATCAACTATCAGAAGGTTGTAGCCTTCATCGTATTGGGCAGTGAGCTCAGGCAGTGAGCCATACACCTTTAACAGGGTTTTATAATAGACTCCTAATAGGGTCATTGTACTTGGATTGTAAATACTGCTCCTAAAAAGGCAAAGGAACTTTAACAGGTTCATTATACTAGTGCAACATTTTTGGGTACTAATTCCCACCGGGGTTTTCTTCTGATCAAGGTTTCCCGTAATCATATCATGTGTTATGAGTTCTTGTATTAAGCTTCATTGAATTTATGTTTGATTTATGTTTAAAGTGCTGAAATATAATTAATTGACAAACACTGATTCACCCCCCACTCTTAGTGTTTCTAATAGTGGTGATGCCTCAACAACCCACAAATGATGTTGCTAAGCCAGTTTTGGTCAACACTGATCAAGAGAAGAAATCTCCAAGAAGTAACACTAAAATAGATGTCATTCAAGGTAGGAACCTGAAACCACCTCCCTTTTATGTATCACTAATTATTCAAAATTCTTTAGTACATAATTGTATAGTAGATAGTGGGGCTACTAGTTCAGTCATGACCAAGAAGGTAGCTGACCAATTGGAGCTTAAATATGAACCATTCCAAAATATGGTAACACAACTTGATGGTTCCTCAGTAAACACAGTAGGTGTAGCCAAGAATACAAGCTTCATCCTTCATGCAAGCCCTGATTTCTCTATCTTACTTGACATTACATCATATACCATCCTTCTCTCTTTTGTATATGTCTATCAAGGTAATTCATAGCCAAGATAGGAGGATATCTTTCTTCTGACTTCTCTCACATGCTTTTCCATAATAGTTATAGAACCAAGGTTACTATCAAGTCTAAATCATTGGCAGCACATCATATAAAGCCTTATGTGTCCAATGTATTCAATGAAATTTTTCCTTCACTTTATAGTAAGGAATTTTTTATCATTAGAGAAACAAACACTAAGATAGAAAACATCACAGATATCTATCCAGATAAATTGGAATCAGAAAGATCTTCAGAGGCCCAAGCCAATGTTATTTGGGATGCTGGTTTGGGAAACTATTTGATACAAGAGGATGGATTGATAGAGCCAAATCTTTTCATGGAAGACACTGAGGAATCAAAAGAACAGAGCAATAAAGTTTAGGAACTATTCTTTGATGGTGCTAAAATCAAATGTGGCTCTGGTGGTGGTGCAATGTGATGCAGAGGGTTTAGGGTTCTAGTGATTCCTTTCCCCATAATGCTTCTAATCTCTCCTAACCATCCAATGGTTACCTCTCCTTGTGTTATTCTCCAAAATTAATCTCCAAGACCCTCTCTATCAACTTCTCCTCATAGGTATAGTTGATTTTTTGAAGACACCAATACTCTTGGGTTCAACTAATCCAACTAGTTCTTCAATTTCCTAGGCTTCTTCACTAGATCTTTCCCCTAGAATCCCAAACCCTTTCTTAGGATCTTCCCATACATTCCCATAGAATATTTTCTATGTTCTTGGCCTATAAAAATTTCTTTAGAACCATTTCCCACACTTTTGGATACTTTACCAATCCATTGTTGTCAAATTCACTAGGAGGCCTTAATTGGCTTGTTTCCTAATAGGTCAAATTTCACTATTTTTGGTCTAAAGCTCTCAAATCTTCCAAAAAAATCCAAAAAATACCTTGAAAATATTCAAGGTATCCACCAACCCTATAAAAATCCAAAATCATATCTTCTGGATGCACCCACAATAGTTATCACTAGGCCCTAGTTTTTAGCCTATTAATTAGGCCTCTGGACCAGTCTGGACAAATTGCCACCAAATTGGTCTTCAAACTTTGTCTCACCATCTCCCACATTTTTATCCTTCAAGGATACTCTTTAGGGCTTCTATACATGCCTCTAAGTCTTTTTTCTAAGATCATGGGTGCTTGATTCAAATCCAACTTTACCCTGTCCAGGCTCACCTGTTCCTAACAGTCAGCCATAGGGATTAACTTTTGGACTAGGAAATCCATTGAAAAACCAAAAAGGAAAAATAAAACACTATTTATAGACTCTAACCCTTCATCCCCTATGGTTTCATCCATTTCCACTAGTGGATGTTTAGGTTAGAGCCATATCTACCACTGTCACTCTGTAAATGGAGACTACAGACCAGTGTCTTAAACTTTATTACAACTTTGCACTACAATAATTTGAAATAAAAATAATCAATGCATAAGAAATATAATACAAAAAACTACACTACCATGGGGTCTAATCACCCAATTCAATCCATACACAGCCGTATAGAAAGCAAGAAATAATATAATTTACAAGGAACTACAGTCTGTCATCCGTACAGAAGGTACACAAAAATGTTATGCAATGTAAAACTCCATTAACCCTCTAAAAATAAAATATCCATGCTCATATACCTGAGCATGGGTAGTTACAACTTCTCCAACCTCCATTAGAAACTTCTTGCAAAAAGTTGCAAAAGTTGCTAGCAAATTTTTTGCATTTTGTGCTATTTGACTCTTTTTGTCAACTCAATGGATGTTGTTGACTTCTATGACCCTAGTTATGATATTTAGGGTCCTAAGATACACACTAAATCCAAATTACACAAAAATATCACCTTTTGTCTTTCTAGGTCAAAATGACCATAAATCACCTAGTGAGCACTTTTGGCTCTTACAAACATGGAGGTGGTCACCTTTGGGTCCAACCTGTTAGATATTATTCCAATCCACACACAACACCTAACACAAACCTAAAACACACCAGATACATCAAAATTGGAGGTTCTCTACACCATACTCCCCTGGGACAAAGAACTCAAGTCCCTTGAGTTAGGAGGTCTTCAATGGTGACCCCATGCTTCAGAATGTTTGGTTCTGTCATCCACGTGGTTTCAGCTTCAGGTAGTCCATGCCACTTGATGAGATACTCTTTTTAAGGACCCTTCCTTGTCTTTTTGATCACCTTAGAATCAATTATATTGTCTAACTACAGTTGGATTGGGGTAGGCAAGTCTTGCACCCAATCATCATCTCCTATATCTGTAAGAGTGGTTTGACCTATGTCTAGAGATGGTCCCTTATAGTGATATAGGTCACATACATTAAAGATTGGTAAAATTCCCAAATCAAGAGGAAATTCCACTTCATATACATTCTTTTCATACTTGTGCAATATCTTCAAGGGTCCTATCTTCTTCATGAGTAACTTGGTAGGATGTCCCTTGGGTAGTGTTTCCTTTCTGAGGTAAGAAAGTACTAAATCCCCCACCTTGAACTGCAAATCCCTTCTTTTCTGATCTGTGTTGGACTTATACTTCTCCACTTGCTTTTGTAGAGTCTTTTTGACTTGTTCATGAAGCTCCTTCATCTGTTCTACAAATGACTCCCCTTGGGCACTCATTTTGTCCTACAAATTGAGATTTCTCAACTCTAAGATCCCTCTATTATTGACCCCATATACTATTTTAAAGGGGCTTTTACCAGTACTCCTATTAATGGAGTCATTATAGGCAAATTTTTCCTTCCCTATGATGTGATCCCATGACTCTCCATGTTACTTAGTCAAGCATCTTAGAAAGTTCCCAAGTGACCTATTTACTACCTCCATTTTCCCATCTAACTTTGGATGGTAGGCTGAAGAGAAAGACAATTTTGTACCTATCATCTTCCAAACGGTCCTCCAAAAGTGACCCACAAACTTACTATCTCTGTCACTTACTATATTCAGTGGCAATCCATGGATCCTTACAATGTCTCTAAAGAACAGACCTGCAATTTGGGAAGCGTCATTGGTTTTCTTACATGGAATGAAGTGAGCCATTTTACTAAAATGGCCTACCACAACAAACACACTGTCATGACCCCTTTTTGTCTTTGGTAACCCCAAAACAAAGTCTATACTTAGGCAGTCCCAAGGCCTTTGGGGTATGGATAGGGGTTGATACAATCCACTGTTACTACTTTTTCCTTTAGCCCTCTAATAGATCTGGCATTTCTCTACAAATTTTCTAACATCTGACTATAACTTAGGCCAATAGTAATGCCTATTTACTTTCTCCAGTGTCTTATCCACTCCAAAGTGGCCTCCCAAGCTTCCTTGGTGTTTCTCCTTCACAATGTTCTCCCTCATTGAACACTGAGGTATACACATGAGGTGTCCTTTAAATAATAGTCCCTCCTACAACATAAATTTAGTGAATTTCACCTTGAACCCATGTTGGAACTTTACACATGCCTCATAGGCATCTTTCAAGTCATTATCCTCTTTATAGAGGTCTTTCAAATCATTCATCCCCACACTCTGCAATTGTATCTCTTGTATAGTTAATACTCTTCGGCTAAGAGCATTTTCAACCTTGTTCCTAACCCCTTTCTTGTGTTTGTTGACAAATGTGTATGCTTGCAGAGATTCTACACACTTTGGGTGTCTTTGATTTAGTTTTTATTGCCCATTCAAGAAACATAGGGCATGGTTATCAGTGTAGACCACAAATTACCTTGGTAGGATATAGTGTCTCCATTTTTTGAGGGCATGTACCATAGCATACAACTCCAAATGATAGTTGGAGTACTTTTGTTTGGCCTCATTTAACTTCTCTAGGAAGAATTCCACAAGGTGTCCCTCTTTTCTTAACACTGCCCCAATGGCTAGCTTGCTAGCATCACACTCCACCAAAAATATCTGATTGAAGTTGGGGAACCTAAGTGTAGGTAATTCTTCTATCCTCTTTTTTAACATTTAAAATCCTTGGTCTGCTGCTATAGTCCACTTAAACTGGCATTTGATTCCCCCTTTGATAGTGTTGAGGATAGGGGCACATATATGACTAAAATTTCTTATAAATTTCCTATAGTAGGAGGCCAATCCATGAAAAATCCTAACATCCTCTATGGACCTAGGTGTAGGCCATTCAAAAATTGACTTAACCTTATCAGGGTCCATCTTCATACATCCATTAGCAACCACAAAACCAAGATAAACTAATTCAGTTTTCAAAAAATCACACTTTTCTTGATTGATCATCAACTTCTCTTGATGTAGCCTCCTCAAGACCATCTCCAAATGCTTCATATGCTCCTCCTTGGACCTGATAAATATCAAAATGTCATCAAGATATACTATTACAAACTTACCAATAAAATCTGCTAGCACTTCATTCATGAGCCTCATAAATGTGCTAGGTGCATTAGTTAGGACAAAGGGCATTACTAGCCACTCATACAGCCCTTCATTGGTTTTAAAGGTTGTCTTCCATTCATCACTATGCCTAAATCTGATTTGGTGATACCCTGACTTCAAATCCACCTTGGAAAAATAACAAGAATAACCCAAATTATCCATCAAATCATCAATCTGGGGCAATTGGAATCTATATTTTATTGTGATCTTGTTTATAGCCCTGGAGTCCATACACATCCTCCAATTTCCATCCTTCTTAGGTGCAAGGATAGTTGGCATAGAAAAAGGACTCAAACTCTTCCTTATTAGTCCTTTCTCCGACAAATCTTGAATCTATCTTGCTATCTCTACATTTTGACTTGGTGTCATCTTATATGCTGCCTTGTTTGGAAACTTTTCTCTAGGTATGAGGTCTATCTGATGACTCACATCCCTCATGGGTGGTAATGCACTTGGAAAACCATTATCCACTATGTCATGGTACCTTTCCAAAAATTCGTGTACCTCTGGAGGCATGGTTGCTTTCTCCTTGGTCTCCTCCTTTGAATACACTATCACTGCACAATAGATCCCTCTCTCCTTCATAGATTATATAAACTCCTTTCCACTCAAGAGCATCACATTGGTTCCCACATGCTTCTCTTCATTATATTCCTACAATGGGTCCCTTTGAAACTTCTTCCCTAGCTTGTTGATTACATAATTGTTCTTTTCTCCATGATGAATAGCCTTCACATCATACTACCATGGACGTCCTAAAAGAAGATGACATGCATCCATGGGAAATATGTCACATAGGACCTTGTCCTTATACTCACCTATTTCAAACTCCACCATGGTTTGTTCATCTACCACTATTTTTTGTCCCTTGTTTAGCCATGAAACTTCATAGGGAGTGGCATGAGGTATCCTTCTAAGTTTCAATTTGTCCACCATCTCTATTGATACTATTTTTTTAGTGGATCCAGAGTCCACTATCACTTTGAAAATATTTCCATGAGACCTACAAGTAGTCTTAAAAAAATTCTTTCTTTGAGGTGGCTCTATGGTATTAGGTACTTTCAACAAAGTCCTTGTCAACATTAGATTCTCTCCATCCATTACTGGCCCTTCCTTGGAAATGGGAGAAGTGACACTTTGTGTATCATCCTCTTGTACCAACTGATTTCTTCTATCTCCCATAGAAGATGAGGTAGCCTTTTCAGGACATCTTCCCATTGTATGACCCACTTGATTGCAGTTATAACATCTTCTAGTAAAGACTGAATTGGACCTTCCTTGTGACTGGAATCTACCTCTTGGTGGCCCTCTTCCTCGGTATCCACCTCTTTGAAATGACCCTCTGAACTGATTACCCCCACTATTATCCATAGCTCGATTCTCCTCTAGTCTATTTGGGCTTTGTCCTATACCAAATTTACTCCTGCCTTTGAATCCTCTATTATTGTTACCACCCCTCCCTCTTTGATGGAATTCATTCCTCCTTCTAGCCTTATCCTCTACTCTCAAGGCTAACTGAAAACACTTGTGCATACTGTCAAGAGCCATCATACTAATTTCATCTTTTATCCCTTGTCTCAACCCATTGAGATATCTTTCTACCTTCTCCATTTCTTCTTCTTGTCTTCTATCCCTTAGGCTCAGTTTGTGAAACTCCTCAGTACAGGCACTTACTTTCAACTCCTTTTGTCTCAAGTTCTACAACTTCTGGTACATTTGAATTTCATAATCAGTAGGCAAGAATTGTGCCCTCAATCTGATCTTCATCCTCTCCCAAGAAACTATCTTCTTCTTTCCATTTGTTACCCTATCATCCTACATCATGTACCACCACACCAATGTAGATCCTTTGAGTCTAGCCTTGGCATAGCTGACCTATTTCTCCTTTGCCACTTCTTTGTTGATGGACTTAAATCCATCCGAGAATACCTTTTGGTCTTGATCCATCTCCACTTCTTTTCTTTTAGAATCTCCCGACTGATTCCCAGTCTCTTCATCATCACTCTCATCTGCCCATTCAGTTAATTTTTTCTTACTCCTTGTTTCTGATAAACTAGCCTTCTCCAAGAGGCCCTGAACCAATTCCACAATGGCATCTCTACTCATTGCCTTAGGAGGCATGTTGTCAACCTCTTAACTCTCCTCCCCTTCAGACATGCACAAACTTCAAGAATTGTTGGCTCTGATACCACTCTGATGCACTTGGCCTATTAAAAGTTCTTTAGAACCCTTTCCCACACTTCTGGATACTTTACCAATCCATTTGTTGTCAAATTCACTAGGAGGTCTAATTGGCTTGTTTCCTAGTAGGTCAAATTTCACTATTTTTGGTCTAAAGGTCTCAAATCAGCCAAACAACTCCACAAAATACCTTGAAAATCTTCAAGGTATCCACCAACCCTATCAAAATCCAAAATCATGTCTTTTGGATGCACCCACAACCCTAGTTATCACCAAGCCCTAGCATTTAGTCTATTAATTAGGCCTCTGGACCAGTCTAGACAAATCCACCAAATTGGTCTTCAAACTTTGTTTCACCATCTCCCACCTTTTGATCCTTCAAGGAGACTCTTTAGGTCTTTTGTACATGCCTCTAAGTCTTTTCTCCAAGATCATGGGTGCTCAATCCAAATCCAACTTTACCCTATCCAGGCTCACCTGTTCCTAACAGTCAGCCATAGGGCTTCACTTTTGGACTAGGAAATCCATTGCAAAAACAAAAAGGAAAAAGAAACACTATTTACAGACTCTCACCCTTCATCCCCTATGATTTCATCCAGTTCCACCAGTGGATGTTTAGGTTAGAGCCATATCTACCACTGTCACTCTGTAAATGGAGACTACAGACCAGTGGCTTAAACTTTATTACAACATTGCACTACAATAACTAGAAATCAAACTATTCACTGCATAATAAATCTAATACAAAACTCTACACTACCATAGGGTCTGATCACCCAATTCAATCTGTACACAGCCGTACAGAAAGCAAGAAATAATACACTTTACAAGGAACTATAGTTTGTCATCCATAAAGAAGGTACAAAAAAATGTTATGCAATGTAAAAATCCATTAACCCTTTGAAAATAAAAGATCCATGCTCATATACCCAAGCATGGGTAGTTACAACCGCTCCAACCTCCATTAGCAACTTCTTGCAAAAATTTGCAAAAGTTGCTCGAGCAACTTTCAAAGTTGCTAGCAACTTTTTTTGCATTTTGTGTTATTTGACTCTTTTTTTCAACTTAATGAATGTTATTGACTTCTATGACCCTAGCTAGGATATTTAGGGTCCTAAGATACACACTAAATCTAAATTACACAAAAATAGCACCTTTTTTCTTTCTAGGTCAAAATGACCATAAATCACCTAGTGAGCACTTTTGGCTCTTACAAACATGGAGGTGACCACCTTTGGATCCAACCTATTCGATCTTATTCCATTTCACACAAAACACCTAACATAACCCTAAAACACACCAAACACATCAAAATGGGAGGTTCTCTGCACCACAATTTTAGTCTCCCCAAAAGGTGAGAAGTATTATACAGCTTTTAGATTCAATTTTTCTTGCACAAGCAACAGTGCTAAATATGAGAGTCTGGTGAATGGATTGGAGTGGGCTAAAAAGAGAGGGATTAAATCCCTAAAGGTATATGGTGATAGTGAACTGGTGGTCATCGAAGTAAGAGGGATAAGTGCTACCAAGAATGATATAGTGAAAGCTTACAAGCATCAAGTTTGGGATCCAATAGAAGATTTCCATGCTTTTAACATCAGTGCTATCCCTAGAAAACTAAATCAAAATGCAGATAGATTAGCTTCTTTTGGATCCAATTTGATATTCCTAACAAAATTTTATTAAGGAAGGATCAACATCATGTTAATATTATTGTTAGGCCTTCCATCCTTGATAATAATGTTAATTGGCAAGTGTTTGATAATGATGAGCAAATTCTGCAGTTCTTGTTTGAAGAAGATATCTTTTCAGAGCACAATCAAGATAGACCGATGTAGAACTATGGTGAGCAAGTGGTAAAAATTAAATCAAATAAGATTCCTAAAGGACTTCTCACCCTATAATCTATCTTCAATAAGGATGACCGAGAAAAAAGGAATAAGACTAGCTTGGTAGTTCAATAGGAACACTATGCTTATTTAGAATTAGAGCAACGTAAAAGCCAAAGTTTGGAAAGATAGACACTAATTTAGAGAAATAGGATTATACCCAATTATTTTAGGAGTTCAGTGATATCTTTTCCTGCTAATATGAATACCTTAGAGGCTTTAATCCAGCACTTTCTCAATATACCATTGAACTAGAGCCAAATGTCAAGCTAGTTAGACAGAAGAAAAGGCATGTCAACCCAAAACTAGAGCCACTTATGCACAAACAAGTTCTTAAGTTGATAGAGAGTGGCATCATTTACCCCATAAATAATTCTAGTTGGGTATCTAGCCTTGTTCCTATTAGAAAAAATAATGGGGAACTGAGGCTATGTGTTGATTTTAGGGACCTAAATAGGGCATCCCTAAAAGATCACCACCCATTACCATCCATGGAACAGATTTTGCAGTGTGTCTCTAGATCAGAATGCTTCTCATTAATGGATGGCTATTTAGGATACAATCATATCCTATTCAATGAGGAGGATCAATATAAGACTATATTTACAACCATATAGGGAACCATGGCCTACCAAAAGATGCCTTTTTGTTTATCAAATGTAGGTGCCACTTTTCAAAAAGGCTATGGATGTGGCCTTTAAAAGCCTCATGTACAAGTTTGTACTAGTTTACTTAGATGATATCACTATCTATTCTAAACATGCAATAGACTACATCAAACATCTAAGAAAATATTTGGAAGGTGTAGGGAGTTTGGGATCTCCCTCAATCCCAAGAAATGTGTATTTGCCGTCCATAAAGGGAAACTATTGGGATATATTGTGTCCAAACAAGGTATTACAGTGGACCCTGAAAGGATTGCAGCTATTTTAGACCTACCCCTATCACCTCACAAGAAGATTCTTCAATCCTTCATAGGAAGGATTAACTTTTTCAGGGGTTTCTTTCTTAACATTACAGATCTTTTGAAGCCTTTAACAGCAATGTTGAATAATAATGTAGTCTTTTGTTGGAGCAAAGAAGGAAAGAATAGTTTCCAAGCCATCAAAGAGGCTCTGACAGAGGATCCTACCTTGTTGAATCCTAATTTCAGTAAGGACTTCATTCTATATTCTTATGGAGGCTTTGATGCCATCTTTGAAATGTTAACTCAACAAAACTCTGAAGGATTGGAGCAACCTATTGCTTTCTTTACCAAAGGTTTGGAAGAGTATGAACAGAGGTAATTTTTTGTAGAGAAACATGTACTTGTTGTGGTAAAAATCCTTAATAAATTCTAACATTTACTAACCCACAGTAAGGTACAATTGAAGGTTACTCACCCAAGTGTCAAAGAGTTCTTACTTTCTAAGGACCTAAATGAGAAAAGAGTTGGTGAGATCACCAGAGTCATGGAATATGACATTGTTATCCAAGTGACCAAGCTATTCAGAGGAAGGGGTCTTTGTGAACAATTGACTGGAGATGAGATTCCAAAAGAGAAAGAACAAGTGAGTGCATCCTTAGTTGTACATTCAACAGAAGAGTATGCCAAGGCAGCAGGTTGGTTGCCTAACATGGTTCATTTTTTAAAGACAGGAGAATGCCCTGCAAATTTGGATTCATAAAAAAGAAGTTATTACAGATTGCAATCTATCCCTTTTGTGTTGATTAATGATATCCTTTTTAGAAAGGATCATAATGGTGTTCTCTTAAGGTGCATTGATTCTAAACAAGTAGGAGGTGTCCTACATGAATTTCATGATGGACCTTTGGGAGGCCATTTCTCCCCTAGGACTACTGCTTTCAAGATCATGAGTTTTGGATACTATTGGCCATCTATCTTTAAGGATAGTCATGATCATGTGTGAAAATGCATGAAGTGTGTCATGTTTGTAGGTAAGGAAAGGCTTACAGATCTACCCCTCAAACCAATCTAGATAGACCAACCTTTTATGAAGTGGGGCATTGAATTCATAGGCCTAATTAACCCCCCATCCAGTGTAGGTCACAACTAGGTAATCACTACAATTGATTATTTCACCAGGCAGACTGAGTCTATTGCATTAAAAGAAGCAAATGAGAGTGTTGTCTTGGGATTTTATGTGTTGCAAGTATATGATGTGCCCAATGACTAACAGGGGGGGTGAATCAGGAATCAATAAAACTTAATCCTTTTAATCCATAATTAGATTATCTTATTAAATAACTTTGAAAGTAAAGAATCAAATGCAACACATAACACAATATTTTGTTACCCAGAAACCTTCCAAAAGAAAGTAAAATTGGGGTGGGGATGATACCCACAAGATTTAGTACTGCAGTATAAAATTAGCCTGTTAAAGCTTACAATGACCACTTCTAATGATCTATCTTTTTAGGAGCATAGAAAGGACTGTAAGGTCCACCTTGTTAAAGGATTTTGTACAATACAATTAGTAATGCAACTCTGTTAAGAGATTTATAGAGAGGACTATTAGGTCCACCTTGTTAAAGGATTTTGTTGATCCACCTATGAGAATGAACCAGTTGATGATCTTCTCTATGCAGCTATGATTGTTTAATAAGATCCTTTGAAATATAACTGATCACCTGAATGTGATAGATAAGTCTCTATTTTCCTAAACACTTCTTCACTTAACTCAAACTACCATTCGCATAAACATATCATCTTCTAATTATACATCCATACTATATACATATTCATCCTTACTTCTCTTCTTTATTGGATAAACAAACTATCTTACATATATATCTTTATCCAACAAATAACTTTTTAAGTCGGCTTTCAATAAACAAATATATATTTAACAATATATGCAAAGTCAGCTTAAAACTATCACTCGGGTCCAAAAGACTACTCAGGTGAAAAACTATTACTCAGGTGATACTGAACACTCAAGTGACTCTGTCTACTTGGGTAACACTATGTACTCAAGTAACACTGAATGACTAAGTTTTTCTACACTAATTGACAATATGTCTTACCATAGGGTCTACAATTTCCCCCTTTGGCATTAGTGACAAAAACACTTATCATTAAACTTTGTATCTGATATGTCAAAACTCCCCCTTTCAGATTTCTTGGGTTTTGACACTTGCTCTATTACTCGGGTCTGACTGACTCTATTTTTGTATTTTTCAAGATTGTTATTGTAACATATATTTTCTACACTATTCTCTGTACATGTGATATTTACAATGATATCTCCCTCTTATACAATGATATTTCCCCCTTGTTTTTGACAAAAATGCCAAAAAGGAATGTCATCTACAGGGTTATCCCAAAGTAGGATAGAAAATCACTATGTACCTTCAAAACTTGTGACAGAGTGTTGTCCCAATTATCTTGTATCACCTTCAAGATGTGCAATTTGACTTGCAGTTTTGTAGATAGATCTATCATCAGCTCGACAACTGAGAATTTTTTCTCATGGATGAGAGTTTTGGCATGTGCTATATATTTTTGCATTCAATCCATACGTGTTAGAAGTTGGCTCTAAATGGTTGTAAGAGATTCTTTTATTCTTGCTTCTTCTCTCACCACTTTAGCCTGTAAATCAGTAAGATATTTTACTTTCTTGAAGTGGGCTAAACTGGTGCTCGGGTCAAGTGCTAACTACTTTGCACTTTCCTTCAAGTCAACATCTATCTTCACCATTTTGTTCTTGATTTCCATGGTAAAGTTGGAGGACTAAATCAACTTTACAAATAATTCTACCACATTTTTCACAGTGGTTTCTAGAGTGTCGATAAGCTGTGTAAGCTACACTTGGTCGATTGCAATCTTCTTTGCAATGCTCTCTAGAACCTTGTTTTTAAATTTCTTCTTTGCCTTCTCAAGCAACTTCTCCTAAACATTCATGTATGTGTTGAACTTGTGGACAATGTCAACAAGTTGGTCTATTATTGATTCACTTTCATTGACTTCAATCTACAAAGCATCAACAAATATGCATTTTACATCTTCAAGTACTTTGTTCCTCTGCCTCTCCTTTCTGAGTTTTTGCTGTGAGGCCCTATTCTTCCATAGTTCTCCCATGATATCCATTTTTTCTACAGAAAGATTGGATAGATCCCAATTTGGAATTACAATCTCTTTATCCAAATCTATCTCATTAGTTTTTGCTACCTCTGATTTGTGACTCAGTGAGGGAACAACTTCCTTACCCTTATCTGACTTATCCTTAGTATCAATATTCAATCCAATTAGGTCATTGACCTTTGTATTACCACTATTTGGATCAATATTAACTGATGAATCAAAAGTAGAAATGTCTACCTTTCCTTTCATTGACTCAGGTGTGCATTTATCAGTAGTAGTAGGAGCCTATTGCTCGGTTTTTGTCTGTTCTGATGTAGATTTTACAACTTTCTCTTTTATAAGAGTCACTATACTATGTGTGGGTGATTGGGGTGGTGATTTCATTACCTCAACTACAATTTGATTTGCATTGGACTCTTTAGTAGTTTGTACCTCAGGTAGAGGGTCATCATTTCCTTGTGTTGGAGGGTCTGTACTCGGTACTTCTTCCTTCTCTTTGCTTTATTCAATCCCAAATATTGATTTCCACACTAATGTGGCATACTGAGCTACTTATTCAATATTTGAAATGCCCTGAATCTGGGGGTATGATTATTCTCATATTTTCTTAAGGCCTCTTTCACTTCTATGTCTTTCATCGCAGGCATGAACTGCTTCAGTGTCTCTTCCCTGATATCCTTTTCAATTTGTACTGCATTCTTCTAGGGAATAGAGACTACCTTAAATAATTATTTTGTCATATAACTCGTCAACTCGGAAGGGTCATATTTCCACTTATCCATCTTCTCCACCACTACTTTCTCAATTTTCTTCTTCTCTTCTTCTATCCTGGAAGCATACTTCAGTGATTTCAAAGAACTCATGGCTCTTCCTTCTTTAAGGTCTTTAATATTTTGATCAAGTGTGGGTGTGGGTTTTGTGAAGACCACATTATCTTCTTCATCTTCATCCTCTTCATAAATTAGTATAAGCTTCCTCCTAGATCTTCTCAAGGTGACAACAGGAGTAGTGCCTTTGTCTTTCTTTTGTTTAGGTGTTCTCTTCCTCTTCTTTTGTGGAGGATTAACTTCAGTTACTTTCTTTTCAGATTCAATTTCCTCAATCTCCTCTATTTTAACTATTTCCTCTTTGCTCTCAGATATTGAAGGAGATTTAGAGGTCTTTCCATACTTCTTCTTGAAATTATCAAGTCTCTTTCTTCCTCTCTTCAATATCTTAGGAATCTCAATTTCCATAGATATTATACTCTTAGCTTCCTCATAGGTTACAAAGTAGGGTGACTTTGGATTGATAGGTTCATTCACAAGAGCTTCTATGATATCTTTAGTGTCCTCATTATTAACTTCATATGGAAAGGGTTGTACCCATGAAACCCTAGGATTTACTACTTGTATATACACTTTGTCACAATCAACTAGAAAATAGATTTCTTCTTTGTACTTATCAACTAGTTGTTTGGGAATCCTATATCTACTCTTAATTTTCTATTTGAAACTTTCAAAGTATCTAGTGTAGGAGCACACCTAACTCAACCCTTAGCTCTTTATGTCTGCCATGTACTGACTCTAGCCAAGTCAGGAGAGTGTGTGTGGACCTTATAAGGTCATTTGTTTTTCCCTAAGATGGACATGACTAGGTCAATCCATGTCTAGATAGGTTGCTTATTTGGTTTCCTTTAGTTGTGTGTGTGTGTGAGGTAGTTGGTAAGCCTCTGGAAATCCAAACAAGGCATTGGGAATTTTGGATAAGCTGCTTGGAATCACTGGCACTCGGCATACACTGGTGCCTAGAAACTCGACCTACATTACCTAGCAACTCGACCTACATTTCCTAGCAACTCGGCCTACATTTGTGCCTAGCAACTTGGCCTACATTGCCTAGCAACTCAGCCTACATTTCCTAGCAGCTCGGCCTACATTTGCGCCTAGCAACTCAGCCTACATTTGTGCCTAGCAATTCTACCTACATTTGTGCCTAGCAGCTCGGCCTACATTTGTGCCTAGCAACTCGGCCAATACTGGAGCTCAGCTTTCTTTATTGTTGCTCGGCAATACTCAGTTGTAACGGCTTGTGAAAAGTGGATATTGTCTTTTATGGATAGTATGGTTAGTGTAATAGTTCCTAAAGAGATTCTTGCGAAGGAGTGGACCGTTAGGGTTGTTTCCTATGAGAGGATGGTTACTAATAACATCTAGAGATTCATTTTGTTTGGAGAACGAGAGAGTAGAGATAGAAGAAAAGATAAGCTACAGGAAATCACAGAGTTGCAGATTATTGTACTTTTTTTTTTGTTTCCAATAATGAGAAGTTGCAGATAGTGTGTTCAGTGGATATCAAACTTCTTTGTTCATTTTGCATGCAAGTAGATTAGTTACTTTATTTTCTATTTTGGAAGTTTTTAGTTCTTCACCCATTCTAGGTTGTGACCATTAATGGCCCCTCAAGATTCCTGAATCCATGGTGAGAATCATGTGTTGGGATGGAACTCAAGAGGAGCCCTTGTACATAGTTTCCTTTTTGTTTTTGGTAGGAGTAGCAACAGGTGTGAACCTGGAGATCTTACCCTAAGCGAGCTTGGAGATAGTCCGGCTAGGAAAGGGAATGAAAGAAATGTTTTGAAAACATTGATTGAGTGGGAAGAATGAATATATTTGTGTAGGTTTAGTAAGGAGGACATGAAAATCATTTCAATGTGGGACTGTGTCTTGAAGAGGAGGTAAAGTTGAGAGTGGCTTACCTTAGTTAGGGTTGTGAATACCCTAAGGGATCTAGGAGAAAGATCTCAGAAATAGATCCAAGCTGGTTCTGTAGTAGCAACAAGACTTCTATCCACATCAGATTGGTATCAGAGCCCTAAAAGATTTGGGTGTGTGTTGTTTGGATGTTATCTATAGAAACTTCTATCAACTCATCCAAGATGGTGACCAATGCGGAACTCACAAAAGATGTTGAACAGAAAAAGGAGGAGAATAGACTCCTGAAGGAATAGTTAGCTGAAATGATGACTAAGTTGGAAGAAGTGCAGCTTAGGATTGCAGTAGTTAGTGAATGAATGAAAGAAGCTGATGGAAAGGGTAAAGTAGTGGCAGAGGAAGACATTATCCCAGAGCCAGACCCTATGCTTCAAGAAGAGCCATTCTTGAAAGCATTGAAGGCAATGAGTGGTAAGTCCTTAGAAGGTGTGCCTCTATTTAGTGGCAAGATGGAACCAGAATTAATCATGGAATGGA
>MU226206.1:209264-219486 GCA_018584345.1 Thuja plicata
CCCAATAATATTGTGACAAGTGTCACAATTTGATGCACTTGAAGAAGCACAATCCATGTGCTCTCTTCTAGTGGCATCCTGACCTCTCTTTAGCTTTGCATCTGAACCACCCATTTTCAACCCCATTCCCTATAAATAGAAGGCTCATTCCTTCACATTTCATTCATCTTTTGAATTAATATCATAATGTCAGTTTTAGCTTAGATATTCCAATCTTGAAGAGTAAACTTATAATGCCAGTTTAGAGAACATACCTTTGAAGCTTGGAGCACATCTTGAGAACACATCCATAGGAATGAACACATCAAAAGGGGAGCTTAGATTCAGTTTGAGGAGGTTTGCACTTCCTTGTTTCCTTATTGTTTAAGTTTTTCTTTTTCAGTTCAATAATGTATGTAGCTTGTTTATTTAGTGGTAGAATGATTTAATTTGATTATTGTGTTCCTTTACAACTAGATTTTCCTTGCTCATTTGTAAGTCAACTTGCAATAAACAAATATATATTTAACAATATATGCAAATTCAGCTTCAAACTATCACTCAGGTCCAAAAGACTACTCGGGTGACAAACTTCGCTCGAGCAACTCTGTCTACTCAGGTAACACTGAATGACTAAGTGTTTTGACATTAATTGACAATATGTCTTGTCATAGGGTCTACATTATGATGACATAATTCACAAGTTTGGGAGCCCAAACTCTATTATATCAAATAATGGACTTGATTTCACAAGCTTAAGATTCACTGAATGGGAAATTAAACATGGTGTTTTCCTGAACACAAGCTCCAATTATTACCCCCAGGGTAATGGTTTAGCAGAGTCTACAAACAAGAACCTGATTAGGATAATAAAAAAATACTTTGCAATAAAATTAGATGGATCAACACTCTAAATTGAAGTCAGCCTTATGGTTAGACAAGGTCACTCCCAAGAAGATCATTGGGAACTCTCCATACATGCTAGTCTATGGCAGGGAAGCTAAATTTTCCACTTCAACTAGATTACCAGCTTTGGACCTTTCTACCCAACTTGTCCTCTTTGAAGAAGCAGACCCTTTGCAGATAAGATATTCTCAGCTCATGGAGTTAGAATAAAGCAGAAACAAGTCCATGCAAACTATGGAGTTCCAACAGATACAAATCAAGAAGAGATTCGATAGGAGATCTAGATCAAGGAACTTCAATGTTGTGGATATAGTCCTCAAATGGGATGAATTCAAATCTAGGCCTGGAAGGCATACCAAGTTTGACTCCTTTTGGGGAGGCCCATTTGTGATCACTGAGTGCAAGGTGCATAATGCTTTTCAGCTGTCAACTCTTGAAGGAGAAGCCTTACCAATTTTGGTCTATGTGTTTCACCTAAATCCTTGTTTTGAGGTTTGTCTAGCTTTGTAATTAAGTTTCCTACTTTTCTGTTCTACTTTCTAGGTTAGGTTTTCCTGCTTTCCTCAAAGTGCTTTGCATGGTTAGTTTTTGTTTTTTCTTGTACAGTCCTTTTCCCTTTTTTGGTTTGTTGTCCCTCCTCCTAGTTTCAATTCTCCATCTTTCCTAGAAGTTTTTGTGTGCTCAAATTCAGACTCTTATGCCCAATGTAATGTCATAAGGCCACTGGTTTTATGTCTATTAGGCTGACATTCAGCAAAAAATTGCCAAAATGTTACCCAAATTTCCTATCCTATGAAATTTGGCTACAAGTGGATAAAACTGAGGCTCCCACAAGGGTAGATCCAAGCTTGTATGGTTTCTTCCATGATTCTTGGCCTTCACCTAGCTCTCTTCATGTTCTAGGTCAGGTTTTCAACCCTTCAAATGCAAAAAACCCTTGAAGTATCTTAAACCCTAACTCCTTGGTGGTTGTTATAATCCTTCATTACCTTTTTTCCACTTGAGGTCGCAATTCATCACGTGTTTTAAGTTGTCCATGGCAGTCACCTTTTATGCTTAGTTGTGTAGTCACATTATATTTCTTAAACAATCTTTATGTAGTCGCGCAGTCGCGACGGTCTTGTGGAATGTCAACTTGACTATGCGAGTGAGTGACAGAGTTATTAGGAATGCTTATCTCTCACTCACTAAGCTAAACCACTTATCATCTTTTTTTGTGAGAATGTGCGATGTGGTTTGTGTTGCAATTTATGTGTGGTCATCTCTCACTCGTACAAGTTCAAGATCAAGTCAGAAAAGTGTTGTGAGTACGTGATTGAAAGGAAAGATGAAGATCAATGGTTTTCGTTCACTCACCTAAAATCAAGGTATATTCTTTTAGGGGTGGAGAGTGTGGGACAAGGTTCCATGTGTTCCTGGTGGGGCTAGTTGAGGGTAGAGACATATTAAAAATCGATCAAGTTTCTTTTGATCGTGTGGTCAGCGTTACGGCTTAAAGACAAGGTGCTCAAAATATATCATTTAAGCCATTAAGCCATTGCACCATGTGGATGGTGGGGTCACCTTTATGCAGGGTCTTTAGCTTATTAAGGACCGATCAAGTTTAGTTCGATTAGATGGTCGGCTTAAAGACTTAAATCCAAAGTGCTCAAAATCTAGCAATCAAGCCATTAAGCCTGAATGACATGCGTCCATGGCGGCCCAGCACAATGGTAAGGATGAGATTATGTATTGTGCAACTCAATTTTAATCCAATGGTTGGCGTAAAGGCTTAAAGAAAAGTTGATTGAAATCTAATGATCAAGGCATTACACCTTATCGATGCGTGGAAAGTTGTCAGAGATTGGACCCATCTGCGATAAGGTAATCTTTGAGAAAGTTTCTTTTAATCTAGCGGTAGGCGTAAATCCTTGATTCCAAAGTGCTTGAGATCTATCCATTAAGGAATTATGCCTTGAAGACACATTTTCATGGTGGATCCAAGCTGGTCAGACAAAGGTAAAGTAAAGACCGATCAAGTCTTATTTGATCGAATGGATAGCATATTACCTTGAAGACAAGATACTCAACATCTACTATTTAAGCCATCAAGCCATGATGACATGTGGCATAGATGCTGTCATGGGTCTCGGGTTGAAAAGGGCAGTAAAAAAAAAGCAAGTTCGTGAAGATTGGAAGGTGGTCGTAATGCCTTGATGAAAGGTTGATCATGATATAACCTTTAAGGCATCGCGCTTGCGTGCCACATGGCGGATCTAATCCTATGCTCACAGTTTTCTTAAGGCAGATCAAAGGTTGTGTTTCAAGTTCATAAAGATTCAAATCTAAGTCGTTGATCAGGATTTTTGTGCCACCTGTGACCATTTGTATTTGAATTCAAATATTTAAATGTTGTCTCTCAAGGTTTTCATGGAAATGGTGACCTTTTCAACTTGCAGACTAGGTAGATGGATTGATCTGATGTATCTTCTCTAATTAATGGTGATGGGAGTGACTTTCAAAGATATATCTGATCTTATGAGATATTTCCTGAGTGCATTGATGAGAAGACTTGACTATTTTAGGGTTTCTGCATTGTTTATTGAGAATTTATTGTAACCCTAATTCTTCCCTAACTGATTGATGGATTGACTCTTGAGCCTGTGTGCTAGGGGAGGTTGTATGTCTTTTTTTCTTCTTTTGTAAATAGGGTTCAGATTATGTAAGAATTTTTCTGTGACATTTTCTTTGTCCTCAAGATTTTCATGTGTCTATAATTCTCAATCTTCCAAGGCTTATGAAGGACTTTCTATGGTGTTTTTCCCACCCTCAGGTTCTCGTGCATTTTGGGATTCTTTTTGAAGGGTAATATAGGGTCTAATATAAGAGAAATCTTTGAGTTCTTGAGCCTTCTTTCTTTCTGCATCTTTGTGCACTACTATGGGTGATTTGATTTAGATAATCTTGTGGATTTAATTCATCCCTTGTTACCTTGTCTCATTCATGTGCCTATTTGCTAGATTGGATTTTTTTTTAGGTCATAGTCTTTGTCTATTCCGTTGAATATGCTATTGTTTGTGAAATATTATCTTTCCTTGAATAGCCTCTTTTCAGAAATTTATGTTCTGCTAGATCCAGGAAATTTCATGCTAGTTTTGGTCACTGTGTTATGATTCAAGTTACCTTCGGTGCATCACCTAGTAGGTTAAATTTTATTTTCAGTCATTTCCCTTCAATTATCCTTCTATCCCTTTTCCTTCCAAGTTTACTTTTCATGTTAAAAGAGAAAATAAGGTGATTATCCAAAAGGAACCGGCCTAGAATCCAGAGGCTTCACTTCAGTTAGCAAAGGTCCCACAACCTAGAAGTGATTCTCATGTTATACTAGATTGTTAGGCTCAAGCGCTTAGCAGGGTGAAAAATTTAGTGTATAAAAGTACCAATAACATCAATTACAATTCATCAAATATAATCCAAGATCCATAATTCACACTCGCAATTCATAATACACGCTATATCTATGAAGTCAGCCCCAAATAGATCTCCTCCAAAACACACACCACAAATGATATCACCAATATTCCTACGAATTGTGAAATATAAAAAATATTCCTTAACATATCTTCTACCATACCTTAATCTTGCATAACCTAAATCCACATCACTCGTAATTTATACTTAAAACACAAAGACTAACTCTATCAAAGATCACTTTCACCGTCCAATACCTAGTCTTCACTAAAACATCTATAACTCATCTAATCGACTCTATTAATCCGTGCGACCTTAGGAATAAGATCACAAAAAATCCTGTACACATCACCATCTTCACTCATTCTAAATCAATCATACAATACCCATACACCTTTTTTAGTCATCAAGCAACAATAATAACTAGTCTATTCTGCCTCAATAGAAACATATGTTGACATTAGTGACAAAACATGAATGCCAACAACATCACCAACAACCAATTCCAACAATATCCCCTTTGGCATTGATGACAACATTTGGGAAAATCCATCAGCCGAATAGTACTCTTAAAATACAAAATATTCTCAATATCCTCAACACAACTCTCCCTAAATAGTAGGGTTTTTCTAATAGAATCTCTCCTCATTTGACAACAATGGAAAAGGGTTCCATAACGCTTCTTCTTTCTTTTGCAAGCTGTAGCTTTTTTAAATCTTCATACCTGCAATAACCAAGTACAAAATCATCGAAGTATGTTTTATAATGTTCCTGGGATCACTCCCATTGAGGAGTAGATCCGTGCATTAAGTCTATAAAATGATATAGCTCTGGAAGCCACTAGACTGATGCATTCCTGCATCAATTTAGTTCTTGCAAGGAGGGGATTTCACCCCAAGCATACCTCTAAGATACTCAAAGGAATACTTTGGAAAAGGTTTTGTAAATATATATACTATATGTTCCTTTGTGCTGATATACTCCAATATGGTCTCCTTCTCTTCTACCTTGTCTCTCAATAAATGATACTTGATGGAAATATGTTTAGTCTTTGAATGCATTACTAGATTATTTGACATGTTCACTGTGCTAGTGTTATCACAATGGATAACCACTGGCTCTTCAAAAAATATCCAATGTCCTTCAACATTTGTTTCATCCAAACAATCTATGTACAATTTATAGCAGTAGCAACATACTTAGATTCGGTAGTAGATTGAGCTATACAATCTTGCTTCTTGCTTAACCATGAAACCAGCCTTTTTCCAAGGAAAAATGCTCCTCCACTTGTACTCTTTCTGTCATCCACACTACCTACCCAATCAGCATCAGTATATGCATGTGATATAAAATCATCAAATTTTTCATACCATAACCCATACTATATTGTTCCTTTCAAGTATCTAAAAAATCTTTTCACAATAACAAGGTGTGTCTCTTTAGGATCCACTTTATATCTTTCCACAATTCCAACTGCATTAGCAATATATGGTCTGGTGTGAGTTAGATATTGTAGACCTCCAATCATTGATTTGTACTTTGTCTGAAAGACACTTTGAGTTTCATCATTATTAGTAAGTTTGTAACCAGTCACCATGGGTGTCTCAATAGGTTTACAATCTTCCATTCCAAATTTCTTCAACATTTCCTTAAGATACGTGGTCTAAGAAATGAAAATACCACTCTTTTTCTGATTAATTTGCAATCCAAGGAAAAAATTCATCTTGCTAATTAGTGACATTTCAAATTCATTTTCCATCTCTTTAGAGAACCTTTTACTCATTTCATCATTTCCTCCAAAAATGATATCATCAACAAAAACTTCTATGATTAGAATTCCATCTTCACTAGTTCTTAAGTACAAATTGTTGGCTGCATTACCTTTTCTAAATCCAAGATGAAGTAGATACTTGTCCAGTCTTGCAAACCATACTCTTGGTGCTTGTTTAAGTCCATACAAAGCTTTCTTCAACTTGCAAACCATGTATTCATCTTCTATCAAAGGAAATCCATCAGGTTGCTCAATATATACCTCTTCCTCTAGATTTCCATTCAAAAATGCAGATTTGACATCCATCTAATATAACTTAAAATCTTTATGTGCAGCATAAGAAATAAATAATCTTACTATTTCCAACCTAGCAAAAGGAGAAAAAATTTCTTCAAATTCTATGCCTTCTTGTTGCGAGTAGCATTTACAAATAAGTCTTTCTTTAGGTCTTACCACTATTGCTTCATCATCCATTTTGTTTTTAAAAACCCACTTAGTTCCTATAACATTCTCATTTTTAGGTCTTGGAACCAACTCCCAAGTGTTGTTCTTCTTTATCTATTGTAATTCTTCATGCATAGCTTTAGTCCAAGATTCATCTCTACATGCCTCATCAGTAGATTTTGGTTCAACTTGAGAAATCAAACAAATTTCATCTCTTAATTTTGATCTTTCCATCATTCCTATATTTGCATCTCCAATAATTTGATCTTCAGGATAGTTTTTCTTAACATACCTCGGGGTCTTAGGAATTTCAGTAGGATCATTTGAGTCATCTTGACATACCTTGATCTCATAGTCAATCTCAAAAGGTTATTCTTGATCTGTCGTAACCTCCTTGATCTCTGTATTATGATTACAGTCATACATTCTCTCTTGAATCTGTAAATTTTCATCAATCCTCACATTAGTACTTTGATTCATCTTCCCCAATCTCATATTGAAACATTTATAGGATTTTCTTTTAGTGGAATAACCAAGGAAGGTCCCTTCATCACTTCTATCATCATACTTTCCCATCTCATCATCTCTTTTGATATAGAATTTGCTACCAAATATTCTAAAGTATCTCATAGTAGGAGTACGATTAAACCATAATTCAAAAGGAGTATTACTTGTACCTTCTCTGATCTAAATTTGGTTTAAATTATACATAGAAGAACCAATAGCTTCTCTCCAATGAACATGTGATATATTTCCTTCCAGCAGCATAGTTCTAATAGTATCTAATATTGTTATGTTTCTTCGCTCTTCTATCCCATTTTGTTGTGGTGTCCTAGGAGCAGATGTTTGTCTATATATTCCATATTCTTCGTAGTAGGTATTGAATAAATCTGAAGTAAACTCACCACCTCTATCTAATCTCAAACATTTTATCTTTAAGCCTGATTCATTCTCAACTTTTTCTTTGAATATTTTGAATTTTTCAAACGTCTATGATTTCTCTCTTAGATATGTAATCCACATCATCCTAGAAAATTCATCAACAAAAAGTATAAAGTACTTTTCACCATAGTAAGATCTTTTTCTTACGGGACCACACAAATCTATATGCACTAGATCCAACTTCCCTTTCACTGAGTAAGATTTTCTTTTAAAACTGCTTCTAGTCTACTTCCCCATTACACATTCTCTACACATGGTGTTAGATGGTTTCACAATCTTTTTTAGGTCTTTAACTACATTATTTGTGCTTGCCTTCACAATATTATCAAAGTTTACATGACAAAATATTCTATGCCATAACCAAATGTCATCTACCTTCGCAACAAAACAAGAATCCCCAGATGTATTTAACTCAAAAACATAATGTCTGGATTTAGTACCATAGTGATCAAGTCTCCTGGCTTACTTCTGATAGAACATTTACCATCAATGAATTTCAATTGATAACCTTTGTCCAATAGTTGTCCAACACTCAACAAATTATGCTTAAGTCCATCAACAAGTAATACATTGTTAGTATTGGTCTTTCCATCCAAATATATAGATCCAACTCCAATGATAAGCTTAGGAGTATTGTCACCAATTCTCACAACACCACCATCATACTTATTTAGTTTAACAAACTTATTTTTATCTCCAGTCATATGGTGTGAACAACCACTATCTATGACCCATTTAGATTTCTTTTCAACATGAGATACTAAGGCTCTTTCTTCATGTAGAGGTTTATCATCCTTGATAGCAATAAATCCAATCTCATCATAATCAATAGAATCATCATCAGAAATACCTTCACTAGCATAATAACATTCCTTATCCTTTGAATAATTAGGTTTATAAAACTTAGATTTATGCTTTGGAACCCTTATAAGACATCTAGATGCAAAATGACCTATCTTATTGCACATAAAACATTTCAGAGGTAACTTTCCTTCAAACTTACCCTTACCTCTCTTTTATCTTCTACAAATCAAGGCCACAATTTCATCTAGATTTCTTTCTTCTTCCTATATTTGTTCCCATTCATCAACATGTTCACCGAGCTCTTCTCTCAAGTCACTATTTTTGGTGCTCGCAATTTCCTGATAAAGTCCTTTTATTTTTATGCACAGTCACCTTGAATGTTGTCTCAAATTTAGGTAATGAATCTCCCAGCTCTGCAGCCTCAAAGGTAGTTAGTTTTCCAATCAACATTTCTCTGTTGAAATTCATTGTCAAAGGTATGATCTCTTCTATATCTTGCACTTTGGTTTTGTATACAGGTGTCAGGGCTCTAAGAATTTTTGCAATCACTTCTTCCTCACTATAAGTGCCTCCAGAGTTCCTAATTCCAATATCAAATTTAGTAACTCTCTATGCATATACTATAATATTCTCATCATCTCTCATTTTCAATGTTTCCATCTTTGTCTTCCAGTTCTGAAACTTTGCCTACTTTGTAAACTTGTCTCCTTCATATAGTGCTTACAATCTTGTCCAAATTTCATGTGCAGAATCTAAATCTTTTACCTTTGTGAATTCACCTTCAGAAAGTGCACTAATTAATGCTTCTCTTGTGACCATTTTGTGTGATAATACCTTCTTTTCTTCATCAGTATCCTTATCTATTTCATCCTTAGCCTTCATCTGTATATTATTCTTTGTTATCATCCAGTAGTCTATTCCAAAGCATAGAAAATGTGTTCTCATCTTGTTCTTCCAAATGTCAAAGTTTTTAGGATCAAACTTCAGACTATCCTTCCTATAGTATGCCATCTTTAGGATCACCTCAAGTTGTTAAAATTTCTCTCTAAGGACCAGGAGCTCTGATACCAATTGTTAGGAATAACAGTCTACCAACAAAACTAAGAGGGGGGTGAATCAGTGTTGAGATAGATTATTAAACATTAATCTTTATAAACAAAACTTTAATCTGAATGATAACATAGTAAATGCCAGCACAATAACATAATCATTTGTTGTCAAGGAACCCCTGTTAAAGTTAAAACCCCGGTGGGAATCAGCACCCAAAAATAATGTACTGAGAGTATAGTATCCATGTTAAAAGATTTAGAACTGTTAGGATCTTATTGATGCATTACAGTACAGAGTCCTTGTTAAAGGATAGACCCTGTTAGTGTGTGTATAAGATTAACACCTTCATGAAATTAGGATTATAAGCAACAACTCTATGGAAAGAAAAAGCTATTTAATCTAAGAATTGAAGTTTAAAACCCATGATATCTCATGGTTCTCTATCTAAGCTTTGTTAAGAGAGCTCTTAGTCTTAATATCTCCCAAGGACAATCCTAGAACAAAAAATAAATGATAAACAATGCTCTAATCTAGCTCAAAATGCTCCAAGATATACTATTAAAACCAACAAATGCTATTAAAGATGATAATCTAAATGCTATGCAAATGCTGAAATATGATCAAAATCTCTCAAATTCTCTCCAAATGCCTATAATAAGGATGCTTTGCTCTTGAAATTCTTGGATCCCAAACACAAAGGAAATGGCTTGTATTTATAGCAATTTCCCAAGGGTAGGGGGTAGAGTGATTTGATCATGATCAAGCTTTGGTTAAGTCAAAAGCTTTGAGGTGTTTTCAAATGGAGGGAAAATTGGTTGGTTGTCTCAAAGAAATTAGGAATTAAATAACTCAATCATTTAATTAATTTAGCCATGT
>MU226206.1:230362-259155 GCA_018584345.1 Thuja plicata
GATTAGCCTCAGCTTCTTCTTTTTTGAGTTTGGTGACATCATAATCGTGTGGAAGTTTGAGACCCGTTTGTGCTAGGTCTAAGAAGTACTTCTCCTTGTCTTTTTCCAACACTTTTTCCATAAGTTTAATGAAGAAAGGGATTTGCCTAGCTTCATTAACCTTTTCATTGGTTAACTCCTCATCATTAGGGTTAATGTTTCCCCCATCGTTGGTATTGTTCATCCCTTGATTGTTAGGTTCCATGTTTGCTCCTCCATTGGTATTGTTGTTGGATCCTTTGTTGTTAGGATCAACATTCCCTGATTGTTCATATCCTTGTTGACATGATTGATTTGATCGGGATCGATATGGCCAAATGGGAAAGACATCCTTGGTTATGTTTCCTTGATGGGTTCTTGTAAGGGTCTTGAAGAACTAAAAGGATCACCCAGAAAAGGACACTCTTGCCTTAGATAAGATCCGTCTGGTTGTAGGGTAGTCTTAATGTAATGGGAGTGAGTAAAAACTGGCATTAACATAAATTGAATGAAGATCCTAGGTTTTTAACTTGCTTAAATGATCAGTCCGTGGATAATTTTTCAAAATGCCCAATAATGGTGGATTTTGATCCAGTTAAGTATACACATAGGTAGAATGTTCAAAAGGGTATCCAAAAATGGAATTTTCTTATTTTCAACCCTCGGTATATACCCACTGTTTGCCCTTTTTTTGTTTCTAGGTGGCTCTTGCCTTTTATTGTTAATACGCGGTCACTGGAATCTTTGTACGCGGCACTCTGCAGTTAGCAGGCGACGTTTTCCTGTTGATAGACAGTTTTAAAATGTTGATACGCAGCACTTTCCAATGGCTTACACGGCTGTTGAATGATTTAAAGCAGCATTTTAAGATTCGTAAGCGGCCCGGTTTTGTTTGTAAGCGGCTCTGAAATGTTGGTACATGGCGCTTTACTGATCAAAGTTGAATTTATCAAATTTTTTTTGTTTTCTGGATTTAAAAATTTAAAGGCTTTGATCAGATTTGTCAAAAAAGAATCTTGCGTGAAAACAAAGTACAAGCTCAACACACACATCAAAGTTGTACCATATCCCTAAAACCACACTAAAAGTGTATGTTCTCATATGTTTTTACAGGTTTGCACAAGAATTTCTTCCAAACAGTCTACCTTAGAGTCAAACAAATTTGTCTTTTAACAATGGCTCTACAAAAGGTAGGTCTGCTATTTTATCAAGGTTTCCAATCCTTTTCGTTCTAAATCTTTTCAAGATCCTTTACCCCCTTGCAAGCTTCCCACAAGCATGAAAGTATAATTTTGTACAGTCCCAAAGGACTACTAGAGGAAGTGAGGATGGATTGCACAAGGTTTAGTCACTTTCTGATTAAGGTAAAGTGCATTTATTTATAGTGGGTCGGATGACATTGCGGTAAAAGTGAATATCTCCCACTTTGGGTCGTTCCCTCTCACCATCCTTGTAAGGCAATTCTCAGGAGGCAGGCCCTTTAAAGCTCTATTCAGCTAGCATGTATATGGAAAGCAAGAATTGAACTCAGTCCAACAAGTTTGGGAATCTGATTCACTCAAAGAGTGAAGAGCATATCCCTATTGTCTTTCTTTGTTCCAAACACCTCAAGAAAAATTGTCCATTTTCAACCTCTTGACAAGGAGGTTCTAAAAAATGAAGTGTGTGGTTCAATTAATCCTCCCTTTCTTTCTACCACCCAAACTTGACACTTTTGGATTTTTGATCAACTTCAAAAAGTTGAGAGCATATACCTAATGTCTCATTTGAATGGAAAATAGTAGGGTGTCCCTAATTATGCTAGATTCAAAGAATTTGCCACAAGTTAAGCAATGCAAGCTTGATTAGATAAATACCTCATTTTTGAAGCTAGCAAGGCTAGGCAAATTTTTGATTGATTTGGCTTATTTCCACTCACCTAGTGGCGATCGTTCCCACACTGGCTCCTCCAACAAGTTAGTCAACACAAATGGAGACAAAGTGAAGAAAACTTGGAAATCTAAAATGACAATTTCCCTCCTAAAAGCTCTTTTAGTGGAATTTTATCAAATCAAAGCTTAAAGAACTAGACATGAAAATCAATTAAAGTGTGGGAAACTTTTCTTTGTAAGCAATTAACACTTTAATGTAGTGATCATATAAGTGTTCCTCCTCAAATAAACTCTCTAAGAGATTAGCTGCATGTATTTGTTTATCATTTTTAACCTTAATTCTCACCTCTTTGCTAAGCCTTGTGACCCGTTTCTCTAATTTCTGCACTTTCGGGTGATTTTTCATCTGCAGGACAGAAAAACACAGAGAGTCAAAACAATGAGCAAACCATTAAAAACCTGATTTAAAGCAGAAAGATTTACGCGGCATTTAACAGCTAACAAGTGGCATTTAAGAATTACTACGCGTAAATAGAAACTTTCAAAGCGGCTTTTAAATCCTACTAAGCGGCTTAAAACAATCCGTAGGCAGCTAAATAAAAATAACAGGCAGCATAGAAAGTATAAAATGCGGCCGAGTTTTGCTGGCAAGTGGCTCTTGAAAGTTAACAGGCGACACACTTTATCTATTAGGTGACACACTTTATCCACCAGGTGGCACACTTTATCTAACAGGCAGCTGAAGAATGAAAGACGGAGACAAAAGAAACTCTGTAGGTGGTGCTTTATTGTTCACAGGTGGCTCTAAATACTGCATAGGCGGCTCTTCCCCTGTTTTTCAGCAAAATAACACAAAGAATAATGCAAACCACACAAAATATAAGATAAAATGTTAGAAATGAGGCTTAAAGCCCCAGGGTGGGTGTCATTTGTGTGTGTAAGATTAACACCTTCATGAAATTAGGATTATAAGCAACAACTCTATGGAAAGAAAAAGCTATTTAATCTAAGAATTGATGTTTAAAACCCATGACATCTCATGGTTCTCTATCTAAGATTTGTTAAGAGAGCTCTCACTCATAATCTCTCCCAAGGACAATCCTAGAACGAGAAATAAATGATAAACAATGCTCTAATCTAGCTCAAAATGCTCCAAGATATACTATTAAAACCAACAAATGCTATTAAAGATGATAATCTAAATGCTATGCAAATGCTGAAATATGATCAAAAGCTCTCAAATGCTCTCCAAATGCCTACAATAAGGATGCTTTGCTCTTGAAATTCTTGGATCCCAAACACAAAGGAAATGGCTTGTATTTATAGCAATTTCCCAAGGGTAGGGGGTAGACTGAGTTGATCATGATCAAGCTTTGGTTAAGTCAAAATCTTTGAGGTGTTTTCAAATGGAGGGAAAATTGGTTGGTTGTCTCAAAGAAATTAGGAATTAAATAACTCAATCATTTAATTAATTTAGCCATGTAAGGGTGAATTAGTTGGATTTGGTCTTTTTGATTTTAACTATACAATTAATTGATTAAAATCAATTGCATAGTTTTGATTAATCCCTTTTAGGCTTGAATTTAATTATTTGATTTCATGATTATTTAATCCTTTGATTTAATTTGATTTTTGTCCACTTTGCTTGATAAATGTCCATTTGATTTGATCCATTTTAATGCATTGAGATGAGATTTGAGGTATTTGGCTGAGATTTATAATTTTGAATGCTTAAGATACACCTGGTCAATTTTAGGTGTCTACAGTTAGGAGTCAAGAGTAACAATGGGCAAACTGCCCAGGCACACTGCCTAAAGAAGGTTAAATCCACCCTTAGGACTTATAGTCTGAAATACAAGTGTATATAGGAAATATACAATCCAGTGAACTGCCTGATACTAACAGTCTTTGTTTGGTCAGTTCCAATGAAGTACCATAATCACATCCTTTTCTCTACATCCAGCAGACAAATAAGCTCGCAGCTTCCAGACTTTGTTGTCTCTATCTCAATCACATACATGCATCCTTCATCTTTTCAAAAAGAAAAGATCTCTCATATATACCCTATTTCAATAATTAATTAGATCGGCCAATTAGGATTTCCCAATATACAAATAATTATTTAACTCCTTGCTAAGATACACACGGTACTTATAACATCAGTTCCAATTCATCAAATATAATCCAAGATCCGTAATCCACGCTTGCAATCAATAATACACGCTATATCTTTGAAGTCGGCCCCAAATAGGTCTCCTCTAGAAAACTTTACAAAAATTATTTTTGTTTATATTATTTTCTCGTGGGGGTAACTCCTTCACCATCATTGCCCTAGGTCCTCCTATTCTTTCTAGGGCATCAACAGTCCTACGACTTGTGAAACATAACAAACATTCCTTAACATGTCTTCTGCCATCCCTTAAGCTAGCATAACCTGAATCCACATCGCTCATAAGTTATACTCAAAACATAGAGACTAACTCTGTCAAAGATCATTGTCATCGTCCAGTACCCATTCTTCACTAAAACATTTGTAACTCATCTAATAGACCCTATTAAGCTGTGTGACATTAGGAATAAGAACACAACACATCCCTATACACATCACTATCTTCACTCATTCTAAATCAACTGTACAGTACTCGTACACCTCTGTCAATCATCAAGCAATAGTAATAACCAGTTTTTTATGCTTCCATAGAAACATATGTTGACATCAGTGAAAAAACATGAATGCCAACAACATCAGCAGCAACCAATTCCAACATATAAATGGGAATGAGACAATGCCAAGGTTGGGCAAGGAAAAATCTAGAGTTGCACATGTGAGGATTTATATGTGCATAGAGAGAGAGAAATACCAAAATTTGTAGCCTCCATGTGGGCCAATGGATATCTGAGTTTTCTAGATAAGAGGAAAAAGTGATACATAAGCATCTCCAAGACAACTCTATTTGGTTGCCCAATAGTCATATTCTAAAGTGCTCGAGGCAAGTGATTTCTCTTCAACACAGGGATATAGAGCTAAATCACACACGGGAAACAACAAATAGTGTCATAGTCTACAGCCAAGGTTGTCACGCACTTACAGGCTTGTCAGGCTCTACAAACATTCAACCTCTACTTCTGTCTGTTTCTTTTGTTGCCATCTGATCGCGTGATCTTCAATTTGGCTTAAATTGCAACTCTATTTCCTAATAAATCGTATCATAATTGAAGGAAGAGATAGACATGGAATATTCATTCTGGGATTCGAACTTGAGACTACTGAGTGCCGAGGACGATCCAATAACAGTGTCGTCTAGATCGGATAGAGAAAAATAATAATTAGTATAAGGGAAAATCAGATGAGATATTTCCTGACAACATTGCTCAAGATTCTCATTGTCAATGTCGCCCCCTAGAGATTCTTCACAATCCCGTCATGGAAACCCCCAAAAGTGCCCTATGTGAATTGCATGGAGAAACAAATGAGATGTGTATGCTATTTCTTGACAAAAATAAAATAAAAGATAAGATCTTTAAATGCAAAATAGTGTATACCGCTTATGTAGTAGAACAATGGTATTTAGTGTGAGAAAGGTATTGAGGCGATCCGTACATGAGAAACCTCACAAGTAAAGCCTATCGACGAAATATGCTAATGTTTTGAAGTTACAAGTATGTATTCAATTACAAGATAATATATAGCTACATCTATATTCTAAGAATTTAGAGTAAAGAAATGTATAATATGGAGAAATTCAAACTATGAAATATAGGAGGAAACGTCTGGAGTGAAGGACTCGAAGGAAGGTGAATTCAAGGATCTCTTTAAGTTCCTCACAGAGTACTAGGCTCGAATGATGTTGTCGAAGTTCAGTGTGTTGATGAAGAAGGGCTAGCTCTTTGGCCTATGTTCCTTTTTGGTAGTTTTGTTATTTTTGGCTTGGGCGGCGTTGGTCTCTTTTGGTTTCTTTGTATGCTATGCTTAATGGTTCAGATTAATATCTACTAGTATGGCCCTGTGTGGCAGATAAACAATACCTTTTATAACTGCATTATTATGTTTAAGACTTTTATGGTGTGTGTTGTTAGTAAGTTTACTTTATATATGATGTGTTTAGTTAATCTGGAAGTGTTAGTTATGAGGTGTTTCCCTGTAACAAACAACTGGTTTTTGTTTTTGATATTAAGTAATCAATGTTTTGTATAGTCTTTGCTTAATGTTGTCAGTTTGCTGACAATGGTAAATCTGCTAATGATCGCCCTTTGGGCATTGTAACTAAGGGACAACACCCTCATTTTTTTGCTACTTTTAATATCAAAAACATAATACCAAAGACATACTATTCAATTTTATCAAGGAAGACTGGGGTGAGGTCTCTAACAATGCCCACCATGGCCCCAGATACCCTGACCACACTTAGCCTTGCTAGGTCCTTTTGCTTCTATTGTCTGTTTTTACTTCTATTGTAAGCTTTTTGAGAAATTAGTTTAATTGTTGTTAATGCAACTATTGTTTTAATAAGAAACAGAGACATAACATTTTATTCTAATGACATAATAATTTAATATATAATTTTCCTTATACAATAAATTAGATTATGTAAAAATAGATTTCAAAGATTTATATTTTAAATATAAAATAATAATTAATTATACACAATTTTTAATACTTTCAAATTTATTAAAATTGAATTAAAAACAATATTTTATTATAGATTTATTAATATTTTTATATATTCACAACTATTAATATACAAACCAGAATATTAAATTATTTCCCTATTAAAAATTGTGCTACTAATTCTCTAGTTATTTTTTATTTAGATAGATGCTAATTTCTTTTTTTTTTTAAATCTCACAAGTCAACGTGTACCGAAGCAAACTTATAGGAGGCTTTCCTTGTATTTGAGGAAGCCCGCATGAATAGTTGGAAATAAAATACTCTAAAATGACATTTTGACTTTGGCATTTTGACATTTTGAGCGCTAAACTATATGTGGTCGGTGTTAATAATTTAATCCAAAAAATATATAATGTGGTCAAGATGATCAAGAACATATTTCCCCTTCATATGTTTTTCAACAAACAAATCACACTTCAATCAATGTCAAACAGTGTGTACCGCTTCCGTAGCAAATCAATGGTATTCAGCGTGAGAGAGGCGTTGAGGCGATCGTACGTAAGCAACCTCACAAATAAAGCCTATCAGCTAATAATCTACCTATATTTAATTTATAAATCTTTTCTTCAACCAAAAAAATCTGTCTACTTTAAAAAAAAAAATGAACGACAATATCCATTTAAAGTTGTATTCCAAGATCCTTGTGCAAGTACCGAATTATTTTGTTACACGTGTAAAAGTTGGAATCATATTAAATTAAAAAAAAAAACAAGCAAAAGTAATGATTACACACGACCAATATATTTAATAATTTCTATCGAAAGAGTGAAAAAATATCTATGACAAGCCCATTTCTCCATCACTTATCACCAATAACCATTGAATTATATTTAATTATGTATTCATTAACTTTAAACAATGTACTTCACCTAATTTTCCACATTATTTGTCTTAATCCAAATTAAGGAAGCCTAATTGAATTCCCACATACTTAGTTCAACCTAGATTCTAACAAATTAAATAATTAAATATACTCATACATGTTGGCCATGATTAAAATAATATTAATGAAAATCCTCTCATAATCTTATTAAATCATATATTTGACTTTTACGAGGTAATAATGGAAACATATTGCTGAAAAGCCAACCATAGAATCTGGAATTGATTTGGTCGAACATAATACTCAAAAGTCAAGTGAATAATAAATTAATCAAATATTTAGGTTGGATAGATAATGTTGTAATTTAATAAATCTAATCCTAATTAAAGAGCACATGGCATAAGTGGAAGCATTTTATTTGGTGTTATTAAAATACACACGTGAATTTTATGGCACCCCACTTTTAATTATTATAATATTTCCACGAGACCCACGAGATGGACGGATTAAATGTTTCACATAACAAAACAAACAATTTACATACTAAATAATTTGGCACGATTATCACAAAAAGTAATCCAACATGATATTTCTATATTTGTCGGTTCAAAATATCTTCTCGACCTTATCGAATTGGTTTAATATAGGAAAAAATACTTTTTGTTAAATGACTAGAGTTACAACAAGGCTTGCTCTTATCTATAGAATGGTTGATGTTTATTCTAGTGTGTTTGAAGATTACTTTATTTAGAAATGATAGATTTGTTTTCTAAATGTTGAAGCAAAGAAAATTCTAGTTGAGAAGAATCTTGTTTTAGTGATACTTGTTTGAGAGGATGGGTTTTTAAGAATGTAGTGAAAAGTCTTCTTATCTATGATTTTTAAAGTAAAGAGAGTTGATGAATGTAGACAATGGACATACTTTTAACATAATATATGGTATGGTAGAGAGATGGACATGATTTAACATAATATATAGTTGTATTATGTGCTTTTTTGAATATTTTATTTATAAAATCATATTTGGAATGAATAAATTTGTATATGCATTTAGATATATATCTTTTTCAACCTTTTAGAATTTTAGAGTTTTTCATACTTGTATACCTTCTCTATTGCTCTCAATAGTCCACTTAAGTCCTTATTAAAAAAAAAAAAAAAGTATGTGTTGTTTAGTTAGAGTTTCAAATTTTTAGAGTTTCCTAACCCATAATACTCATTCCCCTTCACCTTTGTTTCCTGAAGTCTTCAAGTGTATGTTAGCATTTTGGATGGTTTGTGAACCATCAAATTCATTAAAATGATTTTTAAGTTCATTGTTTCTTTGAAAAGATAAAAGTGTGATAAAATTCTCTTGCTTTCCGTAAGTAGGAATTGACTTGATTTGTGTTGAGTTTGATCAACACCTGCAATCTGGCTTAGAAGGGAACCAATATTATTTGGAAGTTTTCTCTTAGGTTCAGTAACCTCCAATACTTGAGAGATAATTCGTAACGTGTCTTTGAAATATTGAACTAGGTCCAATAACAATGCAATTTAGATGACAATATTATTCTAATAATATAAATAATTTTCTCTTAGCTTGAAGTTGTTGAATTAAAGCAAATAAATGATAATATTATATAAGAAATTTGAGAATATAGTATTGTAAAATGTTTTTATTTGAAAAATTAAAAATAGTAGAAGACAAAGAAAAGGTAATATTTATTTAAGGGGGTGTACTTATTGTTCCATGGTCACAATTTATTAGGCATCCTTAATTTACAAAGTGTATTTATTTTTAATTTGTATTGCACTTATGAGAAAAGTGGCAATGGTCTCAATTACATATTCTTATTTATTTACAAACAAGTGTTTTCCTTTTATCTTTATTGTTGAACTATATGTCAAATAAATTTTATACATGCTTTATATAAGAGATGAATCATTAAGTAGTAAAATGTAACCCTGGTCTGTTGATTGTGTTTGAACTTAGATGAAATTCAAATAATGTGTCATAGTCACTCTAATGTGTGTCAAGATGAATTACATTGTATTATAAACTCTTAATGGTTGACCACACATGGTCAATAAGCAGTAAAAAATAGATAGTTTAATTATACACTAGGAAGCATTGTTGTAGGTGAGTAATATAGAAATAAGGGTTTCACTAGCTTAAATATGCAAACTAGGAGTTGTTTCCACACCAAACTTCATTCATTGGAAAATAATCAATTTGGCTCAACTTTAATCCTCTAGGAGAGTTGGGCACTATGATTGATTACACCCTTATGAGATTTGATATGATTGGATATGATTAAGATAAGAAATGATGCAAGAACTAGGTAAACGGCGATAAAATTGACAAGATTCAACATAAATAGAAAGATATGGAACTTAAATTCAACATAGAAGTATGCATCTAAGCATAAGAAACATAAAGGAAACTATCACTAAAATTTGAACCTAAAAATTATAGAATAGTTTACTAGGTTTCTTAGTCTTGATAGGCGTCATTTAACCTTAGGCTTCATATTCTAGATCATGATGCTCTATAAATCACACTCTTCAAAATTTAGACAAAAAGTGTCAGATGGGTGTGCTAATTGTCATATTCCATGAGTTTTTGCCTATTCAAAATCTAGAATTCTTGGTATCAATTTGCACTCTACAACTCTGCAAATTTAGTAGTTAGATCTGTAAACTCTACATAGAAAAAAAGGAAAAATGTTGTGATATATAGCGGCTTGCATAATTAAATTTCCACGTAGGAATTAATCTCCACTAGAGATATGATATATGTTGTGAAAGATCTTACCCCTAGTAGGAAAGAGATCAAAAATATTAAAGGAAATATTGAATTGACAAATATTAGCTTTCCTATGAATCCCTTGTCTTGAAGCCTTCATAAAAGGTTGCTATTGCTTGTTAGGACATATGCATGTCTTCATTCATGGAGGAACACATAAACTTGATCAAGATTGTCAAACTTGAATTCTTGAATGCTTGACTTTAGATATATCCTCAACTTCCTTGAAGATGTCTGATTGAATTAATCAATTAAAATAATAAGAGTCTTCACTGGAAAGAGGGATGTACAAATGAGGAGGAGGGAGTTGTATTTATACTCAACTCACATTTCTTGTGTTTAAATTTTCAGGAATGATGACATTAGGTTGTACTTTCCCACTCTATTTTTTCTTGACCAGTAGAGGTTCAAATTTGGGCCTGAAATGGCTAGACTATGGCACTACATGAAGCATTATAAATTTTAATGTTGTATAATTGACACCAATTTTTGTTCCATTTCATTAGTGTGTCCTATTCTAGCTCTTATCCAAGACTATGTTTTGCTGATATACTGCAAATATAATGTCATATGTTTTTATGGTGATATGAGCCATTTTCTCAAGCTTAGTGCACTTGATTCTTTCTTGTTTTCCCTATTTTGGTAGGTTAATAGTGCATGGGGCACCCTTAATATATTCAATGTTTCTTGGGGCTCTATTGACCCACCAACACGGGCCCAAATGTGAACATGTTAGTGTCAAGTTCCCGCCAAGTGTTCCTTGATCGTGAGGTCTAAATATGACCATTAAAGGTTGGTTGAATTCACAAAATACCTTGAGAACATTATATAAAAGGAAGTGAAAGGAGATTGTTCGGAGGAAGGATGGACCAATATTAATTTTGACGGGGCTTCTAAAGGTAACTTGGGTCCCTTGGGAGTTGGTTTTATAGAACGAGATCACAAGGACAATAATTTGGCGACTATTTAAAAAAACTATTGGATGAAGCAAATAATATAATCAAGGAACAAGTAGTATTTGAAATTGTTTTTATGGAAAAAAAAAAAAAAACTAGGAGTGGACAAATTGCACCTAGAAGGGGATTCAATGGTCATTGTGAATGCATTGGTGCAAGGAAGAGCCTTGGCATGATATATATATCCAAGTTGTAGATTATTGAAATCATTTAAAGATTTAAAAATATTACATGTGTATCGTACGAGAAATAAGATGGTATACACCTTGTCCAAATGTCCTCAAATGATAATAATATGATGGCAATTCGGGATTATTTTGATGATCTTGTTTGGGGTAAATTTACATTGCAGGCGTGACTAAGTCTAAGTCATTATTATGAATGCCTTGTGATGGATGTGACAAATAGTACAAATGCCATTAATAAGGAGCTTTCATTCCCAAGCGTTTGGATTTTCAAGTAAGATAGTGGTTTATTTTTTCATTTATGGTTGTTGAGATTGTAGTAGATAATATGGGAGTGTTTGCGTTTAAAATGGAGGCCAATTTCACAGTCTTGATTGCAAAGCAATAGTTAGCATTTATGGAGAAGATTTCTGAAAAAAGGTTGAAAGGTATATTTGAAATTCATGACTCCTTTTTTTCAGATTCCAGACCTTATTTTTAGGGGAGAAATTTATGAAGAAGGAGATTTGATATAGGGTTAATTCTGATATTGTATTCTTGTTTCTGGCCTACGTGTTTGAATTTGGTAATAAGGTATATATTGATTAGGTTGTTCAAGAGTGTGTGGGGGAGGAATGGCTTTACGGGTACAGAGATTTGCTGGAATATGTGGTCCCTGGAAAAGGGATTAGAGATCATGAAGGTGATTGTCCTGCAGTGGAAGAACAAGATGATGACCTCAAACATTTATTGTTTTGAGTGACAAGGGGGGACCGTATGAAGACAGACAATCAGAGGCCAAGGCGCATTGGGAGTTATTGTTAGAGTTTTTGCACAAGAGGTAGGTTCTAGCCAAAGTTGAAGCTAAGGCGAAGAAAAGGGAAGGGACTTTGGAGGTAGTTTTTGAACCATTTAACTTCTAGTTCAATGGTCTGGTCCAGCTGAAGCCAAAGGATGCAAAGGGGAGGAAAACCTTGTCTCTCGGTTAAATACTCTATTTTAATTTATTTGTTTTTTAATGTTCTACTATATTTTTTAATTTGTAAGTATCATTGTATGTAATCTAAGTCATTAGTGAAAACCATAAAAATGTTATTTTGAAGATGTATAAAGATATAATTGGGTGTTTACTACCTGAATAAGTAGGGGGATTTTTTTTGAAGGGGAAGGGTAAGGTAGTTAAATTGATATTGGTCTTTGGTCATTGGTTTTTTGATGTTGGGAAATGGTGGGGTGGTGGAGTTTTCTATTTTGAATAGTAATTCAAATATGTAAATATTAATCTTATATTTAAATATAATTTGAACTCTGAAATTGGCCTCCATTTGTTTAATATTATACCTTTACATGAGATCAATTATATTTTGTCAAGAAACTACCAAGCATTCGAGAAAAAATTTAATATCATCATATCCTTCAAGCCTTCTTCAAATATAAGTATTCTGAAGTAGCAAGTTACAACAATTTTCATTCAAGCATGTTTTCATGTTTGATCTCCTTTATATCTCTTCATGTTATTATATCCATACTTGTGATCACATTCAAAGAGAATTTAATCAACAAGCTTGAGGTATAATATCCCGCATTCTACTTTAGAGATTTTGTTTCAATACAATTACATTTCAATTTCAAGATGTCTAGAAGGCAAAAGTAAACTGACATATAGATTGATTAAAATCTCAAGAGATGGACTTGTCCTTATGCTACCTCACTTCTACTAGCATGCATAGCTAGGGGATCAAGACAATGAGCATTGGAAAGAGTTCTTAAATAATTAAAGTGTTTCAATGTGATAAGTTTTAAACAACTAAGAAACCACGTGCAACTAAACATAAATAATTGGAAGATACCAACGGATTAAAATACTTTGATTATGGTAGATAAAATAGATAATAATAGAGAGAAACCACCGGGCTTTGTAAAATCACTTCCTTGAACACACATGTGGGTATAGGACGTCAACATGGCATGTGTACATCTTGTGCAGACATAGTATGGAGGACTATACAAAAAACAAGGAAAATATGAAAAATAGAATGACCATATATAGGCTAATGCTAATAAACCAAATAGAAATAACAGAATACAAATGGAGTTCAATTAAGCTCTAAAATCACAAGGAAAGAAAGAAGATAGCACTAGATTTGATGTTTGATGTAGGTAGTGATATGAATGTGCCTCTTTACAAGCATGCACACATAGAAGAAAGGAAAATGTTGGGGTTGTTTGGAGACCTGCCTCAATCAAGTCCCTACTTTGGTTTTTCCATCTCCTCAACAGCCGAATAGACACAAAGATGGTGATAGATAACCAAAGATGATAAATATGCAATAAAAAATAACAAGAATGTGATAAAGATAATACAATATGCTAAATAAGATACAAATAAATCAAAAGAGTGAACTCCCCTCACGACCATGAAGTCCAAGCTTAATGGAGTGAAGGAACAATGGCAAGGAGTTGCAAGCTATCCAATGTGATGAGAAGTTGTCTATGAAAGCAAGATTCAATGGTGAAGTGCCTATAATATGTGAAGAGATCTATGGAGTGTGTAGAAGACCCCATGAATCCCAAAAAATAGGATTATATTGAGCCAATTCAAAAATGGGCGTCAATGGGTACTGAATTCGGGTGTTACATTATGAAGGGTGGATGTTTGTAACACCTTAATGATTCTCTCCTTGTATGCATATTCTTGGATGATTGTGTGCTTCGGGGACATCTCCATGTCACGAACATGTCTTGTGTCATCTAGGTCGCATGACCGATATTCAAAGATAGTGATCTGACAAAGCAAGGTGAACGAGTGCGAACAAATGACGTAGAATTTTGAGTCTTAGGCCAAGGTAGGGGTGATGCTAAATGGAAAATTATACAAAGGTGAAAATTTGTGCCATTACATTTTGCCCCCACTTTAGCGAGCATGTCATTTATGAAGAGAGATGCAAACTAAAGTAAGAGAAAACTTACCTGACTTGTGGGGATTTTATCACTTTGGGTTGCCCCCAACTAGGAAGCCCTGAATTGTTGTTGAGATATTATGTACACTATGGGGCCCTTTCCACCTTTTGACATTTTATTGCAATATTTTTTTTGACAGGTATAGGTTCAAAGATCTATTTTGACACATACATCAAATCTTTTAGCATGTTTGACCTCTACTCTAGTCCATACATTGAATTTTTTAGTGCATTTGAGCACTATTTTAGCACATATGAGTAGTGTTTTAGTGCATTTAGTGTTTATTTTAGTAAATGCATTATTTATTTTAGCACATATGCATAAAATTTTGGTGCATTTGTCAACTTGTAGCGCATTTACATTCTATTCCGGCACATCTGTGTCAGAGAATAGAAAATTGATTTGCAAGAATCTGATGCACTTTTATTCTTTTGTAGGAAATATATCGACCGTCGAAGACTGAAAAATAAAATAAACATTGACAATGGAATTGTAGGACCTTTCTTGGAGAAGATTATTTTGATGTTTTTCTTTCACATCTTGCTTAAAACAAGAACATATATTAATTAGAAGGAAAAATTGAATCAGTGTTTATTGTGTTTGAAGTGATAGGTATATGCTCTCCCCTTAACTAGGTGATTAAGAAGTCAGACTCACTTATTTCATTTCAAGTATTTTATACCTTTTTAGAGGTCCCACCTCGCGATATGCCTTAGTATAGCCAATGAGATGGAATGACCAAAGCAATATCGGGCTAGATCCAAGCCACTCTTAGTCACTATATAAAATAAGTGCAAGACAAAAGCCTCACTACGAGTGCTAATTTCCTACCCATGCCAAATTTTTGAATATTTGTGTTCTATAGGAAGGAATCCTCCTGATGGAAAGAATGTGCATGGACACCCGAATGAGATTTCCTTACTAAAAACCAAGTGTTGTAGTTAACAAAAACCCTTCTATTTTCTAGTACAAGAGGTTGGAACTCTAAATTCATCCACCATTCTTGTAGTTCTTAGTAGAGATAACAGTTCCTTGGGAAGTGATGCCCCAAGGAATTCAAATTTTCGTGTGCAGGAGAAGAAAGTGCACTATAAGGGGGAGCCAATACCACCAATTTTCTAAGCTATCTACTTTGAATAAGTGCAGTTGGATACCGCTCATTTTGACAAGTAGGATCTCAGTAGATAGTGTATCAACCAGCCATAGGATTGTAGTTTTCTTCTGCATATCATAGCATAAAACAACTATTTGTAAGTGTTTGCTACTATTTTTATTGTCAAAAACTAGAAAATCATCTACAAAAAAATGAAAAAGCCATAAAATTACCAAAATAAATGAAAATACCAGAAAAAATACCAAAAGTAAGAAAAATATTGAAAAGTAGTACATTCGTCAGATCTTCTAGCACATTTGAAACACAAATTAGTGCATCTGAGTCATAGAGTGGTGCTTTTACCAACTAAAGTGGCAGTTTTGTTAACTTTTTTGGTGCATACACTTCACAGAGTAGCGCATCTATTCTAGAGAATTCACAACACCACATAGAAGCACAATAGGTCCAGAAAATTAGAATTCAAGTTCAAATACCCTTTTTGAGTTTAATCAAGTTCAATTGACATAAAAATGGTTACAGATAAAACATCTTTAAGTTAGTGCTTAATCTATCACCCTGGGATTGACTAAATTAGTAAGTTCCACAATATGGATCCATCATCAATGATCAAAAAAATCATCTAAAATCTTGGTAAACATAGTTGTATCAATAAGAAGGTATCATACTTTCCTATTTGACTTTGCAACCTCAAAAAACTAGCACTTGAAACCAAAAAATTTGGAAAATACTTGTTCGTATGACCCTATTGACTAGAGCTCATACTCTAAAAATGAAGAAAATGAAAATTAGGACACCATCAAAGGAAGGGAAGAGAATCCTTTTCATAAATATCAAGACCTAGATGAGGAATAAATCACTAATGATATGATTCAAAAATCCCAACAAAATCCTAATTTTCATAAATTTAGGGAAAGCGTTTTAGAATTAGACAAAGAAAAAATAATTTCTCATGTTACCAGAACTAGGTGTTAAACTACCTTCTAATTTTGATGTAACAAAACTAAAATAAGATGATAGAAAAAGAGAACCAATGAAAAATATCATGGAAACAATCCATTTAAAGAACTCACATAGAAAATTAAATCCCTTCAACAAAAACTTCTAGACATGCAAATGAGAAATTTAACAAAGAAATATTCATTGGAAGTTATCTGCCCATATCCATTCGATAAAACTATACCAATGATTCCATTTCCTCCAAGATTTGAGGATCCAAAGTATGACAAATATAGAGTAAAAACTAATCCACAAGACCATGTCGTAAAATTTTGTGTATCCAGCATGGAAGTAGCACACAATGAAACATATTTTATGAGATTGCTTCCTAAAAGTTTAGGTGGACAACCCATGGAGTGGTTTTCAAAACTCTCTTGGTATCAAATCATTTGGGGAATTGGTACAAATAAATTTATCACCCAATACTCATATAATATTGAACACAAAGTGACCATGCTAGATTTGTGTAACACAAGATAGAAAAATGGGTAACCTTTCCTCACTTTCTTACAAATATGGAGAATACTATTTTCTAAATATCCTTGTCATATACTAGAACAAGAAAAGATGGACATTTTCATTCATATCTTAAACAATTAAATGATTTGTAGACTCTAGCTACAATGTCCACCAAACTTCAACAAGATTATTGAAAATAAGATCAAGATTGAAGAGGCTTTGGTTAATAATGGAGAAATAAAACTTTAAAAAGAGGGATTTGATTCCTCTAACAACACCAACAACAACAAAAATAATGATAAGTAAAAATTATGGAAATGGAGCAAAAACATTGTTAATGATGGTGTTGTTGATGCACTCAATGTACAACGTAAGAAACATGTCCTTAATCTATCCAGTACTCCTCTTGTGAACAATCAAGAGAACAATAGACCCAAACCACCCTCTATGCACTTCAAAGAAAATTCACACCTTTCGGTGAACCACTGGAATCGGATTTCTAGAAACTCGTTGCAAACAAACTTGTAACATTACCTGAGATAAGATAATTTGAACAAGGGATCAAACTTTCATGGTGGAATGATGTCTATTATTGTGAGTTTAATAGAACCAAGGGAAAATGGTCAGTGCTCCCCTCGGGATTTGTGACAAGGGACTAACCGCCTCCTGTGGATTCTATAAGTCTAGTGGTTGTATCGGGCATTGATATGTCGATCTCTTGGTTCAACCACACTTGTAACAGATCTTACAACCTTTAAAAATCCTCTTTCAAATTATGAAAAGGGAGAGGCCTCTACATCAACAAAGGATAAAAAGGGGGTAGGGTAAACTACACATATATCTATGACAATGTGATTAGTCATCTTTTAGAATCTGACTCAAGAGTTAATGTCATCACAATCAAGGAGAAACAAGAGTATAAACTAGTAAATGCAATCACTAAAAATTAATCCAAGGTAACTTTGCAGGGTGCAACATCAAAGACACCTCCCACTCTAAACTAATACAGTGTAGTGGATCAATTACAAAAGACTCCCACACAAATATCCATATTAGAACAATTGAAACTTTCATCGGCACATAAAGAAATTCTGGAAAAGGCTCTATTTGATACTTTAGTATGTACCAATTTGGATACCGCATAGTTCCAAGCCATGGTGGAACTGTTATACACTAAATTTTGCACCATGTTAAGCGCTTGAGCCTAACAATCTAGTACAACATGGGAATCACTTCTAGGTTGTGGGACCTCTGCTAACTGAAGTGAAGCCTCTGGATTCTAGGCCGGTTCCTCTTGGATAATCACCTTATCTACTTTTAACATGAAAGTAAACTTGGAAGGAAAAGGAATAGAAGGAGAACTGAAGGGAAATGACTAAAAATAAAATTATCCTACTAGGTGATACACCGAAGGTAACATGAATCATATTACAGTGACCAAGCTAGCATGAAATTCCTTAATCTAGCATAACACAACTTTCTGAAAAGGTTTGCATAAGTATTTCATAGAGAGGTCTGAAATGAAAAGACGCTATTCAAGGAAAGAGAAGATTTCACAAATGATAGCATATCCAAGGAGATAGACACAGACTATGACCTGCAAACAAACATCCACTCCAAAAAATAGGCACAAGAATGAGACAAGGTAACAAGGGACGAACAAAATCCATAAGATTATCTAAATCAAATCACCCATAGTAGTGCACAAAGATGCAGAAAGAAAGAAGGCTCAAGAACTCCAATATCTCTCTAACATTATTCACTATATTATGCTTCAGTAAGAGAAATATAGATAAGAAAAATCTTGAGGATAGATAAAATGTCACAGAAAACCTTTGCATAATCTGGAATTCAATGAGAAATCACAACAGATGAAAACCTGAGGGCAAAGAGAATGCCACACAAAGTCTTGCATAAGCTGAAATACCTCTGATGAAAAAATCCTTCTAAAACTACTTAAATACAACCTCCCTATCACACAAGCTCGAGAGTCATTTCATCAATCAGTTAGGGCAAAATCATGGTTACAATAGATATTCATTAAACAATATAGAAACTCTAAAACAGTCAAGTCTTCTCATCAATGCGCTTGGGGAATATCTCAAAAGATTAGATACAGTCATTAATACATCTCCCATCACCATAAATTTGATCAGAAAAGTTGGCTCGATCCATCTGCCCTATCTGCAACTTGAAAGACCATGCCACCACCATGAAACCCTAAAATCATATTTGAATATTTGAATATTTTAACATAAATGGTCATAGGTGGTGTGGATGTATTACATCAATGGTTAAGAAAAATACTTGATTTCCTTTTAAAACACAAATGTTGATCTTTATCTCTATCTTTATTCTGCCTTCGAGCTCAGATCTAATCATAGACACGTAGCATCCTGGCGCAATACCTCACAGATTAACTATCCTCATCTTGGCCATCGAGGAATTACACCCACCATTGGATCTATCTCTCGTCTGAAATTTGCCTCTAACTTGCCTTTGACTCATCTTTAACCCTGGGTATCTGAAATCCTTTGTGTCTTTGAGTCGCTAGATCATTTCTTTAACTCTAAGTTAATTGCGAGATCACACGAGAACCACAAGATCCAACCTTGATCAACTCCGTATCAACAGCCTGCACTGAATCTCTGAACCTTATGAGCATATTCCTTTTCATTGTGAGATTAAGAGATAGCCACAAGACCAAAATGTGATCGACGGTTCAGAACTAAACCTAAATTTACTTTACTGCAACTCTGATCATTCCAAGATCACGCGACTGAAGGAAAATCTAAGTCACTAAATGAAAAAGAATATTCCCTCTGGGTTGCACGACTAAGAGATAACCAAGGAAAAGTTAAATCCCACATTATAAAATAAAAACTTAAGTGGCATGGAAAAGGTAATGAAGAATTAGACTGGGCCACCAAGAACTTAGGGTTTACACGAATTCATAGGGTTTTTTGCATGAATTAGGTCTTTAAGACATGAACAAAGGCTAAAACCAGATCTGGAAATATGCAGAGAGCACAAGATAAAGACAAGGAATCATGCAGAATTCATACAAGTTGGTCTCTACCCTTGTGGCAGCCTCATTTACTCCACTTGTAGCCAAATTACATACGATGGGAAATTTGGGTAACAGGAACATTTGAGCACACCTCATTATTTATCCTTCATAGAGAATGATGACATGTCCTTGAATCAACTGTGTGTGAATTAATACACCTTCATGAAATTAGGATTAAAAACTATAATTCTATGGAAAGAAATAACAATTTAGCCTAAAGAATTGCAATTAAAATCCATGACATCTCATGGTTTTCTAACTAGGCTTTGCAAGTAGAGCTCTCAGCCTTAATCTCCACTAGTGACCATCCTAGAATGAGAAATTGATGATAAATGCCTAATCTAGCTCTCAATTCTCTCAAAGCTCTCAAAGATGAATCCAAATGCTCATGATAATGATAAAATCTTCACAATTTTCTCTCAAAATGCTCAAAATAATACTCAATTGCTCTCAAATTTCCTATAGTGATGATGCTATGCGTTCAAATTTTCTAGGATCCATTATTCTTAGAAATGGCTCATATTTATAGTAAAATCCCAAGGGTAGGGGGTAGAGTGAATTGACCATGGTTTAATCCTTAGTTGAGTTTGATCCCTCAAATAGTTTCAAATGGGGGAACCATTTAAATGGTTGTCCTCAAAGGGTGGGACAAGACGAGTGGATGAGATTTTAAAGGATAAATGAGAGGTTGAGATGCAAAATTGGAGCGATCCAAGTGCAAGTGTGTTCTCAATTCTCATTGGCTCCTTTATTTGTGTTGAAAAGATATTAGGAATTTAATTAATTTAGCCATGTAAAGAATAGGTTCATTTTGATTTTTTGATTTAAACTATACAATTAATTGATTTAAAATCAATTGCATAATTTGATTAATCCTTTTAGGCTTGTAATTAATTATTTTTATTTCATGATTAATTAATCCCTTGATTTAAATTTGATTTAATCCACTTTGATTGATAAATGTCCATTTAAATTGATTTTGATCCTTTTTGAAGTATTTTAAGCATTTTGATGAGATTTGCTGAGATTTGCAGATTTTGATGATATTAAGACACCTGGTCAATTTTGGGTGTCTACATCAACCACACAATAATCCACTTCAAATTGAAATTCTCATTGATAAGCATTGAATCAAATGTATCCTAATAGATGGAGGAGCAGGTTTAAATATTTGTACATTAAATCTAATCTATGCATTAGGATTTTCAGAAAATGTAGTAGAACCTACAAAGAAGATTATAATACAAGCTTATGATGATGAAGAAAGATCTTCTTAAGGATTACTTGTGCTGTCAATCCAAGTTAGACCGGTTCAAAAGGATACACTATGTCAAGTTCTAGACCTAGATTTATCATACAACATACTCTTGGCTAGACCTTTAAAGTGCCATAAACCTATCGTAAATGTTTGAAGTTTCCTTACAACGGGTAGGAAATCACAATTTAAGGAGACTCTAATCCTTTTCAGTACTATAACACTATAAAACCTGTATCGGATGTCATTGTACCATATAACAGATAAGCCTCCTATTCTAGTTCTTCAACTAACAATAGTTCATTGGCATCCTCTTCACTAAACCCTAAGAAAAAGATTCAATTTAAATACAAAGGTCTTGGTGAATATTCCAATAAGAATTCACTATGTGTTTCATATTTTCCACTTTCTCAAAAGTCACTTGGTAAACCATCAATATCTAAACAAAAATATTCAGAACCAATTAAGATATTTGATGGCTCATTTGTCAAAGCAAGAACTTTATTTGATGAAAATGATGAGAAACACATTCTACAATGGTTATACAAAGATGATGATGAATCGAAGGAAGAAGAATAAAATATGAAGTTACCTACAGATCAATATGGAAAAGGATTTACTATTATGTGGAAATGGGGTATAATGGCAAATTTCCTATAGGAAAATGAAAATAAGGCATTGTTGAACCTATACAACCTACTCTCATATGTGAAAAAAAAAGAGAAAGGAAAGGAGTAGGCTACAAAGAAGAAATTAAAGAAGAAGTTGCTCAAAATATCTATGAACATATTCTTAGATTACATATTACTAGTGAAACAGACTCTAATGAATGGGAATGGGACTCATCTTCAAATGAATTTTTTGAAGAGAAAAATATTGACGTGGTTTCAAAATACATACATACATTCCATGAGGGACAAAAATCATAGTCTATACCATTTCAATTTGGATCATGACATATTGACAATGACTCTAGCGAGGACGATCAAATGATAAATGTGATAGATAATCTTTATGAGAGTCACATCTACACCTTTAAGATACCATTTATGACCTTGAACATATTTCCATCATGACTATTGCCACCTTTGATCCTATCCAGATAGATGATTCCTTACCCCTTGTGCATCCTAGCCTCATTGATTGGTAACAAACCAAGACTTTTGAGATGGATACCTCTAATAATGTCTATGATATTATTCAATATCTTAATTATATTAATCTTGAAACAAGTTCCACCAATGAATTCAATAATGAAGCTTATAATAGAGAGAGTTCCAAGTCTCTTAGTCACAAAATTAATAAAGAAAATAATAGATATAATGGTTAAAACTATTGTATGACAGTATTAGATCAAGAAAAAGTAAAAAAGAAAGGACATATCTAATGGTGAAAACCTCGTAGAGGTTCCAAAGGGTGAGAGACTTGAAACTCTTACCAAAAAATAATAGGAAAGGTATTCAATATTGATGGAGCCTACATAATCAGTGAACATCGGTATAGAAGAAACTCCAAAGATCAAACACCTAGCTGCATCATTTTTAGAACAAGAGAGGAAATATTCATCAAGTCTTTCAAGGATAGAAAAATCAATTTTGTTTGGTCCTATGTTGATATTCCAGGGCTCAAACCATAACTCCTGGAGTTAAACCAATAAATTTTGAACAGGCCAAATAACTGAGAGGGGGGTAAATCAATTATACTCGAATAATTTTATTCACTTATGTTAATATGGTAAATACTTAAACCAATCATAAAATTATAACCGGTATAAACATGAAAGCACAAAAACATCAACATAATGAACACCAAAATTTACGTGGAAACCCAAACTAGGAAAAACCACAAAGAAGCTAATTATCATGAAATGAGCAATAGTTAAGGTGACATTGGTTAAGGTGATTTTTACAAGGGCTCACTATCAGTTTTCTCACTACGGTCTGGTTCATAGTTGATTGGGAAAACTACCCAGAAATAAGAAAGGCTAACTGCCAAAAAAAAGGCTCACTACCAATACAAATAGGCTCAATGTCAGAATATAAGAAATTAAATTTGAATCCACCAATGAAGTCACTATCATGATACTCTTTAATAAATAAATGATATAATATTCTGCTACTGATTGCATTAACTCACATATACATCAACACACAGATCTTCCCTTGTCGTATTCGCATTTACTTGCTCATGAGCATACAATAAGTAAATTCAACACTCTCTTATACCATATCATTCCAACAAAAAATTCAATCTAATCCAATTTGAAATAAGTCACATCTAAACATTCTTGTGGTGGTAAGGAATGAAGCATGGACCACCTCTCTCAATACAACATGCCTTGAACATAATAACACACTACACCATCACTGAGATCTTCCATACCAACAGATAAGATCTATACGTTACAAATGTATCGACTGAAGCACAATGAAAACTTATAAGATAGGACCGAACCCAAAAATATGATCCAAAATATATTGCACAACAAATGGAACTAGTGCTGACATGGATAAGAGTAAATATTTAAAGTACACCATCTGGTGCACACTTCTACCGAAGTACTAAAACAACCAATCCACATCTATGCATAGGATGTGTTGACATCAATAAAAACATGAATTCCAGCATCAACTTGACATTCTATAATCTCCCTCTTTGTCATTGATGTCAACATTAATCAATAACAAAGAAAAAAACTCACTTGTCAAAAGATATCCACATAAAATTTCTCTGATCTTCACTATTCTTCTCCCCCTTTGACAACAATGACAAAAGGTCAAACTCTTCCTTATTAAAGTACTCTTCTCCCCTTGGAGGAAGCCACCAAGCATTGATCCAGAAAAGAATAAGCATGAAATGCACTAGACCAATGCACACATAGTTATATTACTAAGAAGGGGTAGAGCACCCAGCTTCCCCCTGAGATACTCAAAAGTATCCTTGCATGAAGGTTTTTTGAAAATATCTACAATTTTCTCCTTTGTAGGCACATACTCAATTTCAACATCCTTCTACAATACCTTCTCTCTCAAGAAGTGATATCTAATAGATATATTCTAATTTAGTAGTTGATAATTTTATAGATTCCTACTTCTTGTGTGACCAAGAAGCCAACTGTGAGATGAGGAAACAAGCTCCACCACTAGTACTTCATTGGTTATCCAAAAACATGGCCCAATCAACATTAGTATAAGCTATCAACGTAAATTTTGAACCTTTTGCATACCAGAATCCAAATTCTTTTGTACCTTTTAAATATTTGAAAATTCTCTTTATTGTCATAACATGTCTCTTTCAGTTCTTGTTTAAATCTAGCTACCAAGCATACAACATACACAATATCTCATCTAGCAGTAGTCAAACACAATAATCCTCCCATCATTGATTTGTACATACTTGCATAAGCCTTCAGTGAATTATCTTCTTTAGTCAAATTGCATCTAGTAACAATAGGAGTACATACCGGTTTAGAATTATCCAAACAAAACTTCTTCAGCAATCCAAGAAATAAATTCAACTAACCCATCATAGACATCTTGAATTCTTTTTGCATGTTCTCTACAAAATTTCTGTACAAATCATCTTCTCTTCCAAAACTAATGTCATCAACATAAACCACAACACTTAAAATTTTATCGGAATAAATCATGTAATATAAATTTCTATCAGTTGATCCTTTCAGAAATCCTTTTCCAATCAAGTACTTATCCAATCTATCATTCCAATCCACGGGTGTTTTCTTCAATACATACAATGATTTCTTCAATCTACACATAACATTTGGATCCTTTCCAGAACTGAAACCTTCTATTTTTCAATGTAAACTTCTTCCTTCAGTTCTCCATTCAAAAATGTTGAATTGACATCTATCCAATAAACCTTGAAGTTTTTAAATTTTACAAATGCTAAGAATATCTAGATCGCCTCCATCTGGTAAATAGGGGCATAAGTTTCATCAAAATAAATTTGTTTAATCTGTGTATAACCCTTGCAAACCAATATTACTATGTTTCTTATTACCTTATCATATTCATCCATCTTGTTCTGAAAAAACCCATTTTGTACCAACCATGATCTTGTGAATTGGTCTAAGAACAACTTCCTAATTCTGATTCTTTTCTATCTTATCAAGTTCTTCTTTCATTTCTCTTACTAATTTATGATCATTACATTCTTATTCTATATATTTAGGCTCAATTTCTAAAAGTAAACACAAAAAAACTTTCTCTTGTGTTTCTTTACTTCTTGTAACAACGCCTCTATTTGTATCACCAATAATATGATTCTCAGAATGATTTCTCTATACACACCTTGGTGTCAGTTGTTGATATTGGAGCCTTCCATGTCTCTTTCTCTTATTTCTTGTGTTCTTTTCCTTTGTCCTCTTTATCATATTCATATTTAAGGTATTTCTCATAGTTTTCTGAAAATCTTTATCAACCTTCACATTTGTACTTTCAACAATTTTATTCAATATCTTGTTATAACACCGGTACACTTTTCTCTCTGTAGAATATCCTAGAAATATACCTTCATCTTCTCTATTGTCAAACTTTCCAATATTTTCCTCATCTCTCTAAATGTAGCATCTACTTCCAAAAGTCTTGAAATTTCATTGTAGATGCTCTCCCACGCCATAGTTCGTATGATGTCAAACATTTAATTTTTATATCACATTCATTTTCAACTCTTTCTTTAAAAATCTTGAATAATGTTTTGATTTCTCTCTTATAAATGCAACCCAAGACAATATGGAATAATCGTCAATGAAAAGTATAAAACATCTCTCACCTTGTAGGCTTCTTTCTCTAGTAGGACCACACAAATTAGTGTGCACTAGATCTAGCAAACCAGTAGATGAATGATCTTTTTCCTTGAAAGACTCTCTCCTCTACTTTCCTTTGTGACATTCTTTATAGATAATATTGTCTAGTTTATACATTCTAGGTAAGTCTCTTAATGCACATGATGAACTTATTCTTACCAAATTGTTAATAGAAAATCCACAAAAATGAAAAAGAGGAAGAAGGATGCCACCTTATGTCTACTTAGTGGTAAACCCAAGTATAAAATATATGCACTTCCAAGAAAGGAAGAGATCGTAAAGAAGGATACTAATCTCATGAAGGAGAAAGATCTTGAACAACCAATCCATACATGAGAGGATATCGTATTATAAAAGAGATGAAAAATAAAGAGATAATGGATCCTATGCAAGGAGAAAAGGAAATAAATCCAATATACACCCTAAGTGATATATATTCAATAATATGTACCTTCGAGCAAGCATAAAATTACATTATTGGATGAAAAATCCTTATGTAAAACAATAATTTTTTGTAAGAAGGTATATCATAATATAAAAGATGCAAGATCACAATGAATATTGGATACATGTAAAAGGAAAGGAGAAGAGAAGACACATTAAGCTCCCTAAATGGTTTCTCATGTATAAAACATATGCACTTGCAAGCAAACATAAGGTTGCAATTTAGGATGTAAAACAAAAATGCATGCCAGTAAGGATGTAATTGTATAAAAGAAACACGTCACTAGAGGGAGAAAATGGATCCCAAAAAGAAGGAAGAAGCTATGATCCCTTTCCCTCAGCTTAGAGATCAAGAGAGAGAATCCTATTATGATTCCATTAGTGCACATTATGCAAATAATGTTGCATAATGGAGAGAAACATAATAGGAAAAATAATGGCTAAGGTATTTCTCTGATATGAAGAAAATGTATGATATTTAGTGCCTATCTTGAACAAATTTCTTGAACTCAACATAGTCACAAAGAGAATGCCTATTAAAGTAATGAAAGGAGCATGAAAATTCACCATTTTAGGTATGTGGATTTTGATAGAATTTATTAGGAAATCTTATCGTAGAATTATGCTTGATATTAAGATAAGTTCATCTAGCTAAAGTTGCATGGTTATCATAAGGGAAGGATCATGAGATGGTGTGGGCAAGAGAAAATTAAGAGGTGGTTTTGGTTCGGATAAAATGTTAGCTTGAGGCACATGATATGCTTGAGGAGGATTATGAGGAGATTAAGGGCTATGGTCACTAAATCCTTGATCATGCTGGATAGGTTGAGATATAGATTCTTGAGGTCTATGAGTGGGATTAGGAACATCGTCATCCTTACTATTTTTATGTTGGGAAGAAGAAGTAGGATTATTCCTTATTTTTGGAGAGAAATCATCTAGGAAATGTCTAACATCTATATCATGAATAATATTTTGAATATTTTGATACGGATCACAAATATTAGTTTCTATAGGATTACTAGGAGGTGGATTTTTAGGGATAAGGTTAGGAATATTAGCATTAGTTTCATTAAAAAGGGCCCTTATTTTATCTATATATCACATCCATTTAGTTAAAATGTGAAGAAGACACACACATAAAACATTGATAACATTTTTGAAATATGTCTTATAATAAAGATGTATATATGTGTTAATCTCATTATGCTATATGCAAGAATACCATGAAGGAATACAAAATTAACAAAATGCAAAGTACTTTGATTCACTCCATGTGTTTTATAAAGAGAACTAAGAAGAAAAGTAATGACATAAATAATTGCACACCAATCCAATTTAGGGAGTGTTAGACCTATTTCAAAATTTTCATGGTTCCATGCCTTTACTCTTGTCTCTGCAATTTATTTTAGGTCTTTGGCCTAAAACCCTAAGTCTTTGTGCAAAAACTTGGCTAAAACCCTACACCCTCGTGGCCTTGTTCTATTTTAAAGTTACTTTTCTAGGTCACTTAAGTTTTTTTAAAGTCGTGTGGGCTTTCTCCTCCTTTCCTTTATCTCCTGATATCGTGATCGAGGTTCAATATTATTTTAGTCCAAAGATCTAGTGTTGCTCTTTATCTCTTAATATCTGAATGGGAAGGAATATGGTCTTTTGATTGTGACATCACGCGCAGGCTGTCAATCTTCTCAGAGATGTTTGTTTGGCGTTGAATCTCTAGAAAAAGTCAAGGTCCTCTCTTTTATTCAGAGATGTAGCGATGACCGTGGACGCAGTTTTGATCCTGTGGCATGTGTGTAATCTCCAGATAAACTCAAGGGTTAAGAAAGTATTAATTCACTTGGAGTTTTAGTTTATCTCGAGATCTCTAGATCTAACTATGGTCGAGCTGAGTCGAGTTGTGATGCAGGAGCATCCTGGGTGTAAGGGCAATCTTGCATCACCCAAAAATATGTGTTTTTCTATTCAATAAGGGCTATTTTGTACAAAGTTGCTATTTTTGGAAACTTACTATTTTTAGTAAGTTGGTCGTTTGAACTCAGAATGTTCTAATTTTCCAGGTGAACGTTCATCTTAGTCATATAAGAATGCCAATTGAATTGCATTGCCAGATCATCTGTATTGGCGAAGTTATTAAGGATTTACTGTTGAGATTTTAGGGTGCAAAATATTTGAGCTCAATTTTTAGGACCTTAGAGGCTACGGATCGAGGTTGAAACCCCAACTGACTGGCACTTCACAAGTCAGGCACTATAGATCGCGATCTCCCCTTTCCAGAAAGTGGTTATAATAGCCAAACGGAGCTACGGTTCAAAAGTTATGGCTTCCAGAAGTTGGGCTACCTAATCTCATGTTTTGTAAATATTTAAAGCCGACCCTT
>MU226206.1:294896-307782 GCA_018584345.1 Thuja plicata
TTTCCACGTTAAATACTTGTGTCAACTTGTGTGAATGCTTATGGTTTGTTTTACTGTTATGTTTCTACAAGCTAATTTCAATAGACAGTAAACTGCATGATTAAAGTTGTTGACTTATGCTACTGCTATCGAGTAGATCTGAAATATAGAAAGTTTTTATTTGGTACATCTAGACCTAAGGATAATTGATTCACCCCTCCCCTCTCAATTATTCTAAATTCATTCTAAGAGCACCTTCTCCAAAGTAAGCCACACTATTGAGTTCTATGGAAAAACCAGCTCTATGATCCATGAGAGACAAGTCAGCTCAAGCTTCAAGAAATTTTATTATAGCTTCATCATTTTGAAAGATGTCCAATTGTGATGTTCCTTTCTCATCTCAATCAATAACTTATGGGTGAACAAGAGGTAAGGGATCGGGATTAGACTCATAGATATTAATGAAATAATCATGGTCATTGATGGTACCTTCCTCATTATTTTGTGTGGTGTTAGAATAAGCCTATACCTCACTTGAGTTTCCCTTAGTACTTAAGTTCTTATCTTTCTGTATATCATAACCTAAGGCAAGAACTTTACATACATCATTGGGTTTTATTGGTTCAAGTACCCCCTTTTCTTGTAAACCCAGAGGACTGTAACCATCGTAGCCATATTTTTCCATAATCTTAAGTCCTTTTCATATTGTTTAGTTGGTATCTTCACTTCAGGTTTTTCAGCTTGTTCCTTTTCTGTATCTTCATATTTGTATAACCATTCTAGGATTTCTTCTATATCATCATACAAGGTTCCCCATTTTTTGAAAGTTTTTGGTTTGAAAATTATTGTTCTGGTATTTGATATAGTTTCATTCATGTTTCAATTTCCATAGTATTGGGGAGATAAAGGTAGAATTCCAATGCAAAGAGAATGATTTAGGGTATATTCTCTCACTCCTAATTGTTATTTTAATTGTATTTTGAATTTAGCATCATTGGATTTTGATGTGGATACTTTTAAGAACTCAGGGTCAACATATGCTTGAGATGGAGGTGCTTCACGATTACTAGGAATGATGGATTCAATCTTAGGTCTTAGATTATTGCAATACATAAAAGGATTTTGATCTACAGGTGTGGTAATATGAGTGCCAATATAAGGGAATTTAATGCATTGGTGGTATGTAGAGGGTACAGCTTGCATTGCATGAATTCATGGTCTTCTAAGGAGAATGTTATAGGTCAATGGAAGATCAAGTACTTGGAAAACCACATCCTTCACCACAAGTCCCACCTTGATAAGTAATGTTACTGATCCTTTAGATGAGCATTCATCTTCATCATATGCATGTATAGTAATCTTTTTCTTTGGATTAACTGCACTTTCATAGGACCATAGTTATTTGATAAACATCAAGGTATATATATTGAGACCTACTCCTCCATCTATCAGGACTCACTTGATATTAAATATATGGATAAAGACTTCAATGTGTAAAGGTGTAGTATATGGTTGTAACATGGATAAATCATAATTCTTAGTGAAAGTGAGAGTGTTATGGGAGATTATATGTCTCACCATAGCTTGGAATTTATCTACTTGTAGGTCTGGAGGCACTATAGCAGTCACACACACTTTGTCTAAGATATTTTTTTCTCATGAGATAGGTGGATGAGCTAAAGTAAGGATATTTTTATGGGTGTCTTCCCTAGATTCTCTATAAGGTTGTATCATGAATTTGATGCAGTGGGTTTAGGATTAGGACCTTTCAGGTTAATTGTGCCTTGGTGTGTGGTAACATAGAAATCAGTTTCTTTTCCTCCTTTACTGAAAGTATTCAAATGATTATGAACCTCACTAATGGTATTTATGACATAATCATATTTAGTAGTGGTATAATTTGCACCATCACCTGATTGAGGGGCTTTTCCTTTATCTTTATCCTAGTCATTCTTATGAAAGGGATTTTTAAACATCTCACAGTCAAAGTTACAAGAAGGAGTGTGTCCATCAACTATAATTTCCCCAGCATCAATAAGATCTTGTATCATAGGTTAGAGCTTATTGCAACTATTAGTCTTGTGTCCCTTCTATCTATGATATTCATAAAAAAGGTTGTAATTCTAGCATGGGGCTTTCACTGGTGGATTCTAATTTCTAATTTCAAGTAGCATTATAAGATCATTCTCAAGGAGTTCCTTGAATGATGACTCAAGTGATTGTCCCAATGGTGTAAATTTTCACTTAGGGGAGCTCTTTTGCTTTTATTTTCCTTTTTCAAAAGATGAATCTTTAATGTTGTAAACAAATGACGATTTTGTAGTTTTTTTGTGTCTCAACAACCCTGTCATTAACCACATTCTTATTTTTAACCCAAAAGGGAGTCTTGTTATTGTTAATTGAACTTGAACTTGGTTTATAGTCTTTATAATTTTTTATCTTGATGATATCGTAATCAACAAGAGTTTGTTCAATTTTGACTCACATCTCTATTATATCCTCAAAGTCATCCAAGAATTTGATATGAATTTATTTTTCCATCTCTTTGGTCAATTTGTGATAAATAGGTCAATCAAGTGTTTTTTCTAGAATGTCGTAGGGTGCTCTTTTGGTCAAATGTTATCATCATTGTCAAAAGGACATAAAGGATTCTCCTTGTTTTTGCTCGGTATTGAATTGGTCAATTATACTAAATTCATGTTCACAATTGTAGGAATAATGTGTAATAAACTTGTCTTCCAGTTCTTGAAAGGATTTGAGTAGGAGGAAATTGTGAAAACCATTCCATGGAACTTCCTCCAAGACTGTGCTAGAAAATCCACATAAGATATTTTTCATCATATGCAAGTTTTAAGGTAGCAACGCAAAATTCTCTTAAGTGATCTTCAGGGTCTCATTTTCCTATTACTTATCAAGATTTGGAAATTCCAAATTACTAGTAAAAGGTGGAATTAGTATACATGGTTCAAAAAGGATAGGGAAAAATGTCCTCAAGAGAAAACCTATGAGATGATGTATTACTATTCTTGAGGGTGTCCAATTCTTCTCTCAATTTTCTAAGCTCATTGTAGATGGGGTTATTTGTAGGCTCAGGTTTTGGTCTCTTTGTAGATAATTTGAAACCTAGTTGCAAGTAAAAGCTCCAAAATCTTTCATTTTTCCCTCAATGTTTTTCATGGTGTGCTCATATTTATGTTTGGGATTCACTATGAATAATGATATGTAAAAATTAGGAGGTATTTTGATGCCTTCCTCGGCAAGGGTCTTAAAATATTATTGTGGGTCACGTTCGGCTAGATCCTTAAATGGTTTAGTAAATCTTGGGTCATGAAGTGCTTCTACATGAGATAATTTTATTTCCTCTTCATCAAATATGTTAGTGTTCTCATTTATTATAACAATAAAGGACTCATCATCATCAAATTTGTATCCCCAAGGGTTACCTTCTTCATTTTGAAAATCCCATTTGATAAACATTTTTATTTTTTTTATTTTGGAGACAAGAGATTGTTCTAATCTTTGTCCTAGGACTAGGGGATATGAAAATGTATGAGACTCAAGACTAAGATGTAATGAAAAGTCTAAAATGCAAAAGGAACTATATCATATGACTCTAAGGTATGATATAGGGGGAACTCTAAATGAGGTATGAAGACAAATAGTAGCCTATATATGATGCAAGAACTCAAGGTCTTAAAGGTAATTGTGTTACAAGTCTTTACTTCTATTACAAAGGATAAACAAAAGAGATCAATAGAGGGTGTTCTTGTTAGGATTGAGTAATACTGAGAGGGGGTGAATCAATATTACACCACTTTAAATTAAACTTAAACCAATTCCAAATAAACCATAAGATAGCTAAAATGAAAAGAACATAAGAAAATAACACACTACTCATAACATCATTATTTGTTGTCGAGGAAACTTTGGCCAAGGGAAAACCCTGGCGGGGATGGTACCCACAAGAATGCACTAAAGTATAATGTCCCTGTTAGGAGATGAGTATTACATAGTAAATTTCCTTATTAATGGAATATTAACCCTATTAAAGGTATACAAAACCCTGTCAGGGGTGTACTAAGATTACAACTCTTACAACCAATACTTTTGTTACAAAGTGTTCTCAGTAATGAACAAAAAAAAAGCATCTCCAATGCTTAGATAGTTCCAGTTGTAGCTCTGAATAATATCGGTCAACCTCTGATCTCGCATCTGTCGTTAATCATCTCTAACATCTCTTTCACAACTCTGTCACATCTTCACTTTACAAAATGTTCTTCATATGTGTGTGTGTTTGTGTGTGTGTGTGTGTATGTGTGTGTGCGCGCGCGCGCGCGTTACATCATTTGTTCAGCTCTCAAATACAATACAAAATAGAATAAATACTTATACAAAAATTAAATACAATTTTGACGATCTTGTACTACCAAAGTATAGGTAATTCACAATAACAATCCAAATTAGCACATTTGGATTCTATCTTATGCTCCCTCAATCATCGTGAGTGTTCAACTGCTCTATTTTAGTGTTCTGGTATCTTCACATGTCTTCAAAACACTATAACTCTGTGATCAACACCAAAAAACAAGCGACCTTAACTGAAGGTCATAAATAGGTCATAAATATCCCAAAATTTCTTCCTCTAAGCTCGCAATTCATCAACTATCATATATGATCTTCGCTACCCAAAATAGTACTGCTATACTCTATACTTTTATTTCTATACTTAGTCAATTTTAAGATTGTATCTCCAGAACTGTACTTAACTCCAAGTGATCACTATATCAGATGTGTTGCCATAAATGAAAACCCTCAAGTGTCTCATATCACACCAAAGACATCACTTGCCAACAATCTCTCCTTTGGCATTGATAGCAACACTTACCAAAAAATGACTAAGTGTCCCAACAAACACTAACTCTTCTCTTCTCTTCTCTCTTCTTTTCTCATTTTTCTTCTCTTCTCCCCCTTTGACAATAATGGAAAAGGTGTACCCAAAATTTACAAAAAAAAAATGTAGAATTCAGTGCTTTCTCACCAGTTTTAGAACATCTTGAAAGGAATCTTCCAAGATCTTCACTTCTGCATTCCATGAATCTATCAACAACTGACTAACATGTATTAGTCCATTCAATGCATAGGATGAAGTCTCTACTACTTTTAACTATGTGGGCATAGAATTTGTCAATGAATCTGTAGTCTTCTCCATATCAGATTGATGAACTTCAAGAATTGATAGCTTGGGAGTAATTAGACTCTTCAGCAAACCAAATCTTGTCATTACTCTCCCTTTTTCTATATCCAAGACATTCAACTTATCAAAACTCTTTAATACCTCTCTGTCCAACTCCAATACAGATTGTGATGAGGTCTCACAACTATCCATCATGCTATCCAGAGTAGCCCTTTCCTTCACCATAATGTCTTCAATATTCTGAATGTGTCTGATAGGGCTCATACAATAACTAGATAACAACCTTCCATGTGTGACACAACTTTTGGCCTTTGATGTAGCTGATCTCAGAATGCCCAAGTCCCATGAAATAGACTGGTATACTTCCTTCAACTTCTTCTCTAGATAAATTTTATCTGCCTTCTCTTCAGTGATCTTCACTAAGGACTCATATTGACTATCAAAATCATCTAGTGCCATATTCAGATTCTCTGCATCATATTTTCCTTGAAAAACAATAGGTACTGGAAGTAGTTTATTCACAATGTCAACTTCTCTAGTAACTACCTTAGCCTTTTGTCTACTTTCTGCTCAGATATTTCTTTTTCCTTTGTGAATGCGATTAAGGATAGTCTCATCAGTCCATCCTCATCCATACTGTCAACATCTGTGCTTACAGATTTATCCTTGCTTTCCAACAATAGAACATTGGGTGTGTCAATTTCATGCTTTACTTCAACTCTTTCCTCTTCTCCTTTTGGTGTATCTATCTCTTCTCTCTATTTTGATTCTTCTTTCTTCTCTTCCTCTTGTTGTCCTTCTTCTTCATCTACCATTGCATTATCAATTTTTCCTTCAAATGGTTCTTTTTCATCAAGTGAAGTTTCAAGGGTCACAAGCACACCAGAAACAAAGAAATTTGGTTGCTTGTCAGTACTCACATTGCTTCTCTCAACATTTGCCTCAATTGACTTATAGCTCTCTCAAATTCCTATAGGTGTAGGAATATAAGGTTTAGGAGGTGAAGTTTTCTCAGTAATATTACTCATAAGTATCTGATCTATTGCCTTTTGAGTATCCTCTATGACTTCATCATATTTTTTGCCCATAATTTTCACTAATCTTGCTTTAGTTCTCAACAAAGGTTTGAGCTCCTCAAGTATTCTCTCTCTCTCTCTCTCTCTCTCTCTCTCTCTCTCTCTCTCTCTCTCTCATATATATAAAATACCAGCAACATATCCTCAATAGGTTGACTCCTTATTTCCTCATCTTCTATATGTGAAAGTTGATTTCTAATCTCTAGTTTACCATACAATTCCTCAGGTATACTGCCCTCTATCTATAATAGGTTCTTCTTGAAAAAAAGTAAATGATTAATCACTATGACCTCAATCACTAGTTTTTTAGATGCCTCATACCTGTCATAGTATTTATGCAATGAAACAAGCTTCCCTTGCTCAATAACTCTTTTCTTTAGCATCTTCATATCCGACTTCCATAGTTGTCTTACATTGGTAGTCTCTTTTCAACTTTCTTTACTTCTCCTTATGTCCTATGTTTCTTAGGAGGTGAGTCCAATTTAGTGGACCTTGTGTTTCTCTGAGGTACAAGCTTTGTTGTCTCTTCCTGCAATGTCTTATGTGGTAGTGAGGGTGTAGTTACATCTATCACAGTAGAAAGTGGACTAACTACCTGCACAACTTCTGGAGGTGAAAGAGTTGTAGTAGTAGTGCTTTCCAACCCAGAATATCTCTCTGTTATCTTCTTCCTCACATCTTTCATTTCCTCTTTAGTTATTCTGGCCTTAGCTTCCATTTCATCAACCATTTTCCCTATCTTTCTCTTCCTTATACCTCTATACTATTCTTCTCTAACTTTAGCTGATTTCTCTTCATATATGCCCCATCTTTCCTCAGATGTATCAACTTTAGATGCCAAAACATGTTCTACTTGCATAACTAGAACTTTTGAACTCACTGCATAGCCCATAGGGTAACATCATTTATTTCTTGGTACAACTGTCTCAAAACATACACAATCATTTTCAACCATGAAACAGATTGTATCCTCATATCTCTCAACCAACTCTTCAGGAATTCTGAATCTTCCTTTCATTTGCCTCTGTAGAATTTTGATCATCCAAAATAATTCCCCATCCACACATGTGTTGTTTTGTCTTTTGTAACTCTGTGATATATTAATACCAGTGGGTATGCTATATTTCCATGCTCTAGGGTGCATTCCAAGGAACTTATGCTCAATATGGATATACATGTGAACTAGAATTGAGCCAAATCAAAAAGCCTTAGATTTATCCTTTTTGATTATTTTCACATTCTCTAAAAATTGTTGTGCCAGAACCTTGGATAGATTGACTGTTGTATTTTCCTTTACCATCCTATAAGCCATCATAATAAATCTTGCTGAGATTGAATTAGGTCTACTATTTTAGTAAAGCTTCTATCCAAGTATCATTACAACTAGTCTTACATCCTGCTGGAAAATGTCATTCACTGTCATTGCTCGCCAATCTCATTTAGAATGTGTTAGGGTTTCAAATGTTTTCTTTGTATTATTTTCTGCAAAAAGGATAACTACACTTTTTTCTAGCCTAGTTATGTCATGAATCAATTAACTACAAATCTTTATAGGTTGCTCCCTTATCCAAATGAATTGGTCATGAACTCTGCTAAGTATTATTTTAAACCATTCTTCTTCGTTGAATTTATACATGTCTATCATTTTCATAATGATCAGGTTATCTAGGTGTTTGAATTCATCCTTCATTTTACCATCATCACACATCATGTCTTCCATTTCTATAGCAATCTCATCATCTCCCAATGTTTCATATTTGCAATGTATGTATGCCCTAATATCTTCTACGTGTAGGACGTTGTATGGTGTTTGAGAAAAACCTCCTTCAGGCTCTTCCTCACAAGAATCAAAGGGATTTTTCTTGAATTTATATCTACGTCCATCCATAACAGCATAAATCAATGGTGCATCCATAACTTTTACTTGAGTAGATAGTCTAAATACCTTAAAAATGCTAAATTTTGAACTTCTGCTTCGATCAATCACGCAATGTGGCTTCTTAGTAGTTTGATACACTCTAAACTCTGCTCTCCTTGGTTTTTTTCTCTTCAAATGGTGAAGATATAAGTAACTTGGATGTCTTTTATTCATCCCTAAGTGAGAAATGCACTTTACCCAATAAACTCAACTTTGCACACTGTCCAGTCAATCACAAATCTCACGATCACAAAATATGAATCTTCAAATGTTGAAATCATAGATATAGTTTCCATAATGTCTTCATAAACTATTGTTAGAATGAATTTAGAATAACTGAGAGGGGGGTGAATCAGTTATCCTCAGGTCTAGATGTGCCCATTAAAACTTTATACCAATTTGAACAACTCAGATCTGCCCGGCAGCAATAACATAAAACAACAACACAAACATTCACACAAGTTGACACCAAAATTTTAATGTGGAAACCCAATATGGGAAAAACCACCTATAACATGCTATCAACTTTTCACTGTTTTGAAGTGAGCTTTGTTAGGATCCAACCCTGTTAACGGTTACAAAACACACTGCTAAATGTGACCTAGTTAAAGGATTTAATCACCCTGTTAGGAGTGGCCTTGTTAGAGGACTTAGAACATTCCACCTAAATGTCACCTTGCTAAATGATTTATACAATGACTATTAGGTCAACCTGGTTAAGGTATTTTGACTAATACAATGGTTAGAAAGTAATCGGCAGGTGTGATCTGATACATACAACTTACTTTGCAAATCTAGATCCAATTCAGCTCTAATGTTAATTTACTGAGTGGCCTCCATTCTCATTTCAATCTTCAGATCTGCTTGGAAATCCATCAAGCAATCACTCTTCCAGCTCTTTGTTTCTTTGTTCAGCCTTCTTTGCTAGATTATGCCAATCAATCAATTAACTATGCAATCCTCTTGCATACTCTTCATACATAGCATACTCTTGAATAACCTCCTTAGGTTACCTTATACCTCTTTGTCTAGGTCAGATACATCTTTATCCGCTTAATAAAGATCGTAGATCTTAGGTTAGGTCAGATCCAATGGATCTTTCCATATTTACATTTAATTTACTTCTCCAATGCAATCACAAATTAAATCTTTGATCCATGCATTAATTACAGTTACCCATGCATTTACATAGTGTGGATCAATCGTGCTTATCCTTAATTAACTTTATATATCCCAATAAAATCAATTATGTTGGCCAGAGATGTCAAATCTCAATAATTACCAAAATACTGCTTCTCGGCCAACACTGTGTTCCTCGACAATTTACTGGCGCTCGGTCATCACTGACTTCGCTCGACATATACCGGCGCTCAGTCATCACTAACTTCACTTGGCATATACCGGCACTCGACACAAACTTCTCTTAGTAAACTGTCATTGAAAGATAAACAACTCATTACTTTACCAATGTGCCAACTAATCTAGTACCCTTGTGATTTCTCATAACTCGGCCATTCCACTTGGTCTTCTTGTTAAATCTCCTTCATCAATCAATAGATATGGTACTCAAATAAATAGCAATAGTCTCACTAGTTAAGGTTTGACATCAATGACAAAACAAAAATTGTTTCCATTGTAGCTTTCCAACAATATTTCCAACAATCTCCCTCTTTGGCATTGATGGCAACACTAAACAATAAAACAATAATTTTCAACCATAGTTACCATACAATCCAAAAATTCTCCCTGTGTTCCTTGATATGAACAAATTTTTATTAATGTCTTTAGCTTCATTGTGATTCTCATCTAGTAAATTTTCTCCCTCTGTGTCTGTAATCACAATGAAAATTTTTTGTGTCTTTTGATTATCCCTTCTTTGACAATAATTTTTTTTCTGTAATCTCTCCCTCTGTTAGTAAACATCTTCTTTTTTGTAATCTCTCCCTCTTTGACAACAATGCCAAATATGTTGACATCTTCATCATGTAGATTCTTCTATTCTAAACTATGTATCATGTTGTTCCTGTCATCACTCTTATGACTAATCCTCTTTTATGTCTTTGTCTGACATTCACATCTTTAGGCAGCATCCTAAAGTGTGACTGCCTATGCATCAATGTGTCAAATATTCTGAATATAACATTTAATGCAACAGTGTCATTCTAAACTAATTAGCCTCAGTTAGGGGAATCACCCCTAATTTACCTCGCAGATACTCATGAGCATCCTTGGGTAGTGCCTTTGTAAATATGTCTACTAACTGTTCCTTAGTGTTCACATATTCCAGACTCACTTCATTCTTCTGAACTAGCTCCCTCAAGTAATGATACTTGATAGCTATATGCTTTGTCTTAGAGTGCATTACAGGATTCTTAGAAATATTAATGGCACTCATGTTATCACAATAAATGACAACTGGTTCTGTGATATCTTCTTTCATACCTTTCAGTAGTATCTTCAACCACACAATATTAGAACAATTAACTGCTGTTGCTACATACTCGGCTTCAGCTGTAGATTGTGAGGTGCAATTTTGTTTCTTTCTTGTCCATGAAACTAATCTTTTTCCCAGAATAAATGCTCCTCTTGTAGTTCTTTTCCTGTCATCCATATTTCCATCCCAATCAAAATCAGTATAAACTCTGAGCTCAAACTTATCATTCTTTGTGTAATACAGACCATATTCATCTGTTCCTTTCACATATCTCAAAATTATTTTTACTGCCATCATATGTGTCTCCTTTGGATTGGCAAAAAATCTTGCAACAATACCAACAGCCAGTGCAATATCAGGTCTACTGTGTACAACATATTGCATCTTTCCAATCATTGATCTGTAAAGGGTTTGATTCACTTCTTTTGTGTCATCATTCTTTTTCATCTTCTATCTAGTATCCATGGGTGTACTCACTGGTTTTGAATCTTCCACTCCAAAATTCTTTTGTATCTCTTTGATATATTTTGATTGAGTAATATAGATACCATTCTTCATCTGATATATTTGTAAGCCAACAAAAAATTTTATCTCACCAAACATAGACATCTCAAATTCAATTTGCATCTCCTTTGAAAATGCTTGCCATAGCACATCTTGTCCACAAAAGATAATGTCATCAACAAAAATTTCAACCAATAAAGTACCTTTACTTTTCTTTGTCTTCAAATACAGGTTGTTGTTGTCATTTGTTCTTGCAAATCCAATCTTCATCAGATAATTGTGCAATCTCTCATACCATGATCTTGGTTCTTGCTTCAATCCATATAGCGCTTTGTGTAATCTGCAAACCATATTCCTCTTGCTTGGATCTACAAATCCATCAGCTTGTTCAATATATACTTCTTCTTCTAATATTCCATTTAGAAATGTTGACTTTACATCCATCTAATAGACTTTAAAACTTCTGTAGGCTGTGTATGCAAGTAAGGTTCTTACTCCTTCCAATCTTGCCACTGGGGCGAATGTTTCTCCATAATCAATTCCTTCCTCTTGTGCATAACCCTTGCATACCAGTCTAGCTTTGTTTCTTGTTACCTCTCCATGTTCATTCAACTTATTTTTGAATACCCACTTAGTACCAACTACATTTTTATCACTAGGCCTAGGTACAAGTGTCCAAGTCTTATTCTTCTCAATCTATTCAATTTCTTCATTCATGGCTTGTATCCAGTCTTCATTGTCTAAAGCATCTTTTACTATTTTAGGCTCAAAATCACATAATAAGCATGTATCTTCTCTCAACTTACTTCTTTTCATAACTGTAGAATCCTTTGATCCTATGATTTGATAATGTTTATGGTTCCTCCTTACATACTTTGCTAGAGTAGGTTCTTTTTCTGTTTCAGGTTGATCATTCATGTCCAATTCAGGTTGATTCTGTGACTCCACATCTCCATCAAATAGCTCAGAAATTACCTCCTGTTGCCTGGCAACCTCATTTTGTGACTCGGCAGGTGCTAGATATTGCTCGAAAACTTCATTCTTTGTTTCTGGTAATGTATTATAATCTTCCTCATCCATATAGACAAATGATTTGTAACTCTTAGGTTCCTATGTACTTTCAACTTCATTTCTTTCTGCATACTCATCAATTCTAACATTTCCACTTTCCACAATTTTGTTAGTGTTAGAATTCAAACACTTATATGCCTTACTCTTCGTTGAATAAAAAAAAAATATGCCTTCCTCACCTTTAGCATCAAGTTTCCCATTTCTATTATCCTTCAATATGAAACATTTGCTTCCAAAAACTTTGAAATATTTTATATTAGGTGCATATCCATACCATAGCTCATAAGGTGTAGGATTAGTACCTTTATTGACTTGTACTTTGTTCAGGGTATATACTATTGTACTTACGACTTCTCTCCAATATTTATGTGCAACATTTTTCTCCATCATTAGTGTTATGGAACAATCCATGATAGATTTGTTTCTTCTCTCAGCAATACCATTCTGTGGTGGTGTCTTAGGTTCAGACATTTTTCTTCTTATGACAATGATATAGAAGTTGTTTATGTTGCAATGAAAGAAGATTGTGATGATGATGAGAAAACTGCACTAAACTCTTATATGAGCAAAAATGATCATTGGATCATTGACAGTGGTTGTTACCATCATATGACTGGTGACAAAGATAAGTTTGAAACCCTAAACCAATGTAAAGGAGGATATGTAAAATTTGGTAATGATTCACCATGTCTTATCAAAGGTAATGGATT
>MU226206.1:323413-367617 GCA_018584345.1 Thuja plicata
ATGAAAACTTACATTTAAAAAAACTAAAGAATAAAACTAAACTAATGTATTATTTAATAAAATTATAAAACAAATTATAAACACTAAATACTAATAAAATTTAATTACTAACGTAAACTAACTAAAAATAACTAAAAACCAATTAAATTCTAACCAAAACTAATTCTTACTACCTACTGTATGGAGCTATTTACTAACATATGTAGCTAGTTTTGTTTTACATAAGAAATGCTAACAAACTAACATTATATTTATAAATGCAATCTGTGTAAGAAATGACAAACTAGTAGCGTATGTAGGTATATGTAAGAAATGCAGTCTATGAACACGAAACAATGGAAGCTAAATGAATTGAGATGGTCATGAGCGATGGAACTCCTAATCAGAGAAACGATCAATGCCTCAAACCATCAATGCAAACCATGTAATACGCTCAGATGTAAGGCAAGGTAGATGCAATGCAGGACGGAGACTACTGTTGTATGTAGTACAGTCCAAATACCATATTATCACAAGTTGTAACAAAAATTCATGTCCAGGGACATAGCATATCGTATGCAATCAATAAACCTCAGATACCACTATCATGTGCAAATATAGAGTATGCAGAAATCAGAATGTGGAAGCTAAAGCATGCATGCAAACCATTTTTTGAATTTGCAAAAATTGTTATCTTATAAGAACAAATAATCTACCAACAGACAAGATTGCTACAAACTTTAAACAAACATCGTGCAATAATCAGAGAAATTTGTAATCATGGATGGTAGCCCGACCCACTAAACTAGCAATTGTATCCCACCATGTGTGTCAGATGTGAATAAGGGAAATCGGGATCTATATTTTCAGATCATTCCCAATATTCAATAATGGATTAATGTAAAGCATATGTAAACATAAATCGGGGACACACACGCTCGCACAAAAACCTCATTCCATTGCCCTCCTATCTATCAAGGGCGTTAGTGTAATTATTTCATTTATTTACACTTACGATATTAAGCCTAATTAGTTGTCGGTACATGTATGAAACTTCTTGATGCAAGTCGTCATTATTTAGGAGTCTACTAGAGATGTGTTGATTTCATTTCAACACATCATCCTAGTTTCTTGGGTGGTTTTGACACCACTCCAGTTCTTTCCTCCTTTCGTGGTTAGACTTGGTTCTTTCAACCTTCGTGTGGTGTATTGCCTTTGGCGTGTGAAGAAAGACTCATCATTTGAACGGGGTTCAAATTGGCCCTGTGGCATTGGAAGTATATCATAGGTCACATATTTTAAATCAACATATGTGTGGGCCTCAATTGTGGTTGGATTCCTTGTCTTGGGCTAAGCACATCGACCTCCTACGTGGGAAGGTGGTGCATGTGGAAGCCTCGGCCTGTCTGGTTTGTAGCCCGTGAACACTCTGGTTCAGCTTGTAGGAGGTGAGGGCGGAATCGATTTGCATAGCCGCCTGATGTCATGGGGGAGGGTTGCACTTTTTTAAAGTTTAGCCCTTCGTCACATGGGTTTTTAGCCCATGGTTGTTTCCAACCATAGGGGGCTTAACTTTGGCCCAACCTTTTTTGGCATTTGGTGGATTAAAAAAAATTCAGCATTAAATTTTTTTTGAGGGAAAATTTGTTTTTCTTATAACTTTTGCTCACGAACTTGAAATTGGGTTCTATTTTTTTGCAAAAGTGCATGGTTCTTTGTTTTTTGTCATAAATCTAATAAAAACACTAACGCACTATCATTATAAAGTGTTATTTTCAGTATTTATTACAAAGCACTCCTTCCTATAAATTGTCAAAAATAGGGGGGAAGAAAAGATAATCAAGGGAGTATTGTGTGTTTCCTATTTTTCACACTTACTCAAGAAGTTCTCTTCATTTATACATTCTACGAGAAACAATCTAAGTCTAGCAGCATGAATCCTAAAGTGACTATACAACTCCTAACTCCTTTCAATTATCATGATTGGATGTTGAAAGTAATTCTTGTACTAAAGAATAAATGCTTATATAGGGTAACAATGGGAACAAAAAAAAATTAATGCAGCTAAAGACAAAGAAAAGTATTTCAATAAGTTTGACCATTCATTAGGCTTGTACGTTTAAACCTATCTCCTGAATTAGTATTTCAACCCAACAAAGTCTGGGAAGCTCTAAACAAACTATTTGGGATAGTTGATGAACTTAGAAGTCATGAGTTGGAAAATAAACTCCTAGATCTTGGTCCTTCAAGTTTTTCAACTTTAGAGAACTTCTTTACTAAATTTAAGTCTTTGAAGTTGCAATTGAAAGATTGTGGAATTGACAAGAAAGAGGATCAATTAATCCTTTATGTACTTTCAAAACTAGGTTCTGCACTTTCTATGTTTGTCTCTTCTTTCTATTCTACTAAAAACGCCCTTGGTACTTCGTGGAAAATGCACACACTAGATGACTTAATTTCTGATCTTACAAGGGAGCAAGAAAAGTTAATTCAAATGGGTACTTTAAAATCTACTAAGACACAAGCTCTAATAGCAGGGTTTGAAAAGCAACAAAATGCTAAAGGAGAGAAAAAGAACACTGAAAAGGACAAAGAAGAGAAGAGAGAAGACAAAATTGATAACTTCAAAAATGATAACTCATCTCAACAAAGTAAATAAATTATTGAGAGAGTTAAATGTTCATTTTGTAACAAAACTGGTCATGAAGAACATCCATGCATCAAAAACCAAATTGAGCACCTCACTTTTCAACTCAAAAAGAATAATATTGGGGTAACTGATTATGCCAAAGCATCTTCTTCAAATTGATAAATTACTAAGGACAAAGAAAAATTGAAAGGCAAGGTCTTATTTCCTCAAGCAACTATAGATTATAGTGCTACACACCATATGGGTTCTCAACTTGATGTGTAGTTTTCAAATCCTTATTCCAAACCTCATAATTCAGATGATTTAGCAGATGGCGATCATAATCAAGTAGATTCTCAAAAAGGATCGCATTCTCTTCTTGGTGTAAGGTCTACATCATCAACATCATCATCCTTTGGGGGCGCTTTATAGGCTTCTTCACTTATTATATCTTTTTTGAAGCATAGTTTTTTCCCACTAGGTTTTCTATCTTTCTCCTTTTATGGGAGATTTCATTGTACATGGGTACCTCATCAGGCTTGTTGTTGAGACTTATTTTTTATCTTGTCCTCCTAAATTATGATTAAGGGGGGTGTTAGTGTAATTATTTCATTTATTTACACTTGGGCTATTAAGCTTAATTACTCGTTCATATATGTATGACACTTTTTGATACACGTCATCATCATTTAGAAGTCTATTAGAGATGTGTCTATTTCATTTCAACACATCATCCTAGTTTCTTGGGCAGTCTTGACACCACTCCAGTTCTTTCCTCCTTACGTGGTTGGACTTGGTTGCACTTAGGTTCTATATGCACTCTCTTCATTTGCATTATCTAATGGTATGTTGGTGCTCAAATCAACAGATTGGATTTCCTATGGACTTGCCAATCCAATGCTAGGAAACCCAAGTGATATGGCCAACTAACAAGGTTTCAATCAGTATGAGGTTGAACCTTCTGCAATTCTGGCTCTGCAGAACCAAGGTTGGCAGGCCTGTACCCTGATCTCTCCTTCAAGGCTTTTTATAGCAGATGAAATCACTTCAAACTTCTCTCTCTCAAATATGGCAAGGTACTTGAAAGAAAACAACTTGTGATAAATAATATATAACTACAAAATTGAATGCTTTGTAAAAATTGTAAAATTACTTTATAAGAATGTATATATAAATTATGTAAAACTAGAATATCTCAACAACATGAAACCATGAACTTAATGACTATATCAAATAATTAATTAGATCAGTGCCTATATCAATTGGGCAATAGAGTCAATCCAAAATCAATCCTATGTACAACTTTGCAAGACAGTATCAATACTATCAACTATTCGAATGCTTTGGATGCAGAGAGATTAAGTCTATTTATATCTTTGTTAGTTCAAATGAATCTAACTCCTATAGTTGGGAGACCAGTTGAACAAGAAGCGGGAAACACTTACTTTTCACAAACTCCTTGATGATCAAATACTGATATAAGACATGTAATGTCTCTACACAAGCATATCTAGAATAGCAATTGAAATTCTTTTAATAATTGCAAAGGACTAATTGAAATGAATTTAACCTTTTTGTCACAAATGAGACAGAAAACACTTATCTTTTATTGATTTTGAAAAATGGTACATTAGGGTTCATGTTGCAGTTGTGATTAAAACTAGACTGAAAATAATGTCAATTGTTGTTCTCCACTTTCCACATGGTCTTGGTATCCTTAATTATATGTAGTTCAAAGGATGCAAACAAGCTTCAGACCGATGTGTCTTTTGGTAACTAAAACCTAATCCCTAAATCAACAACTAAACATTTGTTACATTTAAAGGAATGAATAATCATCCTTGTTAAGAATAGTTGTCAACCAATTAGGTTTCAACCATAATTGCTTAATAAATCCTTGGTAATTCATCTTTCGATTATCAAATGATGACATTGCATTATCATAGTACTTCAACCAAATGTATTTATCAACTATTTGTGCATCTGATAATGAATATCATCCCTAGCATGCTGAAGATCATCATTATTGAAAACAGACATGTCGACGTTGTCAACCATCTTCTGGTATCCTTCATCTTCTTAAAAATTCCTCCAAGTATGTCTGCATGTATCCTCTTCTAGTATCTCATCAAAATCGCTTTGTTTTGTTGGCAGATGACTCCATGCTTAGCCACCTTCAAAAACCCTGCATGACGACGATGTATTAATTAAGTATATGAAACCCTTGTTAACATAAAATATATTTAAAGAAATGAATATTAAAGAAAACTCCATGTCAATGTCGTCGCCCAAACTTTATACTCCTATGTCCGTCGAAGACACGTGGCATCATCGTGTAATGCCTTTATGGGATAAAGTCGAGCATCTCCCATCGAGGAAACACGCCCTCCGTCGATGCTTTCTGAGCTTTAACAAACGATTACGTCTCTCATAGTGTGTGTGTTCAACACCTCGCGATGTCTCATGGTTAACAGTCACATATCTCTGGCTTTGAGGAAACACGTTGATCGTTGATCTTCATCAACTTAACCGTCAATTAATCTCCTAAGCCCCGCTATCAGTCGATCACTTTTATCAATGGGTTAAAAGATCATCGTCAATTTAAACCCACTTGCTAAAAGGTGGGGCTTAAGTAACCCAGACTTTAACACGCTTCCTAAACTATCGTGTAACCCTGTCATCCTATTTGACCAATCATGTTATGCCATTTATATCCTCGTTGTCATACTGCCTCAAGCCTCGGTGGGTCTGGGACACACATCAACATCGTGCATTCCCTTAAGGTTAAAGGTTTTGCATCTTTGGTTTTGAGTCATTACGCTAACTGTAGATCATATCTGGATTTTAACCATGCGTCATTTTTTTACCGCTTGGACTTCAGTGGGACCGGGACACGCATCATTATGGCACGATGCCTTAAGGTTAAAGATCCTGCAATTTATTCATGTAGGAAACACGTCGGTCGTCTATCGAATCCTGAGTTGCTCGACGCTTTGACTGCCTCTGACCCCACCTGGAGACGCGTCAGCTAGGCGCATTCCCTTAAGGTTAAAATATCATTTATTTGTCGTTCGAGGGTTCGCACCAGCTGTAGATCATGTTTGAAGTTTAATCGACCGATCCTCCACAAAAAGACTGTGAAATACATATTAACGTCTAGTCTTATGAATTCAAATATAAACATGCAGGTCGAGATACAAAGAAATTTAATAAGTATATTTTATGGAATAAAATACTAAAATGAAATAACCACGAATAAAAAAAGTGTAAGAGATACTTCCCTAAGTAATTAGGTATAAAAATTAATCTGCAAGTTAGGGTTTCACCATGGTCGACTTGGCTCTATTTTGTAGTTGTGCTTCATTTTAATCTCTCAGATCTTGGTTTTGTCAAAGGGTTTCCACTCATTAATGATGCTCTCATAAGCACGAACACAAGCTGCTATGAAGAGCGAAGATTTTAAATGATTATGCCAAAAATGCAAACTATTGAATGAAAACTAAAATGCAAGAAAGCTAAATGCTATGTTGAGTGATTCTAAACAAAAACAAATGCAATAAAAACTCAACTCAATGTCAATGACAATGAAATCAAAATAACAATGGATATGATGGATGCAAATAACAATGGATCCAAAAGGATGAGATGAGGGTTGTTTAAATAGTTGTCCTCGGAAGGGAATCTCATATCAAGGTGAATATGGGATAATGGGAAATTAGTGGTATAGGAGGGATAAATGGTGAGTGGGAGATGGTAAGTGATTAATGGGAAATGGTAAGTAGTAAGAGGCTTTAGTTTTTTGTTTTGTTTTTTTAATATTAAATAAGTAGACAATGGCATATTTAAATGAATTGAAGGATAATAGTAACATAATATGCATATTATTTTAATGATTTAATGAGATGATTAGATATAATGGATGAAAAATAGGGCTATTATAACAAAACGAGTATTATTATGAATTCTCCTGATTAATGGAAAAGTGGAGATTGATAAGAAGACAATATAATGAAAAAACTTTTGTTTACAAGGACTTATTAGATGTGTGCTAAAATGACTGTGCAGTTATATGTTTCAAAGCCCAGGTCAATAGTGAAGGTATGCAAAACAATTGCACAGAAGAATAAGTCACCTATGACTCAAGATAAGTCAACTATATTGTTGTATTATTCGATGCGGCTCAAGATAGATCATATGTGGGTCAACAAGGAACAATTGCAATAAAATCAATTGTGTTATTCTATGTATAAAATCTAGATCCAGAACGTACATTTGCTAATCAAATGCATTGAAGAATTTTAATCAAATACACTAAAACAAAATGGATCAATTGTTGTATTTCGAGAATTAATTGTGACTAAGACTCAATCAACTGTATTACTTTGTATATATTTCAGCAAGGACAGTTGTGACAATAAAACACTATGGTTGTTCATATTTCAAGGTGTAAAGGTTGAATGGCTCCACTGGTATTTCACAATAAAAACATGTCAAACACGTTACCAACCTGAATTATCTAGGTGGATGTATTTGTGATATTGTAGGAACAAACCAAAATATAATAAGATTGTGCATGCACATTCTACTCTCAAGAGGTGATAAAAAGGTCCAATATTTTAAGAGCTAATCTTTCCTATTATTTTTAAGGCTTTAACACAAATAAAAATTCTGATAGTTCATCAAAATTATTCATGCCACTTATCTTTAAGCATGATATTATACCCTGCATCACAATATGGGGGAAAATGCACCAAGATGGTGTGTAAAAAGGGGGATATAAGTGGCCACTTTTTTTTTCTAAAATCAGGTTAACATGAACTTCAAAGAGAAATTTGAGGGTCATACACTCATAATTAGAAGATGTGTAAAGAATAAGAATTGTAGTAATCTGAATCTAGTTTCTAAACTACTAAAGTTTTAAAAAAAATGGATAAGATTAAGAGGGCCAAACCCGCCGCACACAAAAAATTGTTCCTGATTTTTTTCAGAAAAATATAACAGTTGTTTCCGCTTCACAAAAGATATAGTTAGATTTAATATTTTGTAAAACCCTTTCGTAGGATTACAGGTAAGAGTGAGATCTAGAAATAGTGTATTTTTTATAATTTTTTGTTGAGTATTTTTTTTATGATTTTTTGAAGTGACCGCATCTTGAAAATCTAGACATGTTTGTGCGCTGGGCATAACTTGCATAAAAATAATCGAAAATGCAAACTTTTTTAAAAATTGTATAGAATCAAATGTAGAACAGTAATAGGTAATTTGTTTTAAATTTGGTCAAGTAAATCAAAAGTTATTAAAAAATGGTATACATATGTCTATGTTAAAGTTGTCCAAAAATAGAAAACTTTATACGGTTAGAAAGCTAAGAAGACGTGTGAGCTTATAGTGGTAATTTTAGAGATACCCACTTGATCATTTATAAACCTGATGATGACAAAATTGAGAAATCATCTTGGAAGATTTTAAAAAAATATGTATGAAGGGACAAAAATGGAGGAAAAATGAGTTTGCAAGCCTTAGGGTCATTTTACAAGCCTCTTACCAAGCCATAACACGTATGGGTTCCTGTGTCAAATAACCCGCACGGGTTATGTAAAACAAAAAAGTATAGCTCCAAGTTCTACATAACCCGTGTGGGTTATGTAGAACTAAAAGCATCATTTTTAGTTCTCAGGAAACCGCACAGGTTATGAACATATAAAAATGTATGCCTATAAACTTAACATACACAACACGTGTATATACTTACATATATAATGTGTATATGTATGTATATATGCATATCTATAGATATATACATATATTTATATAGATATATGCATGTATATATATGCATCTCTCTCTCTCTCTCTCTCTCTCTCTCTCTCTCTCTCTCTCTCATTTATTTTTATTTTTATTTTATTTCACGAAGGGAAAATCCAACAACTTAGGGACTCCATATTCCTTCAAATTTGTCTTGTCCACATTTAAATAATCTTCCTTGTCCATAGAAAGGAGAATCGACCCCCGTAGGGTCTAATATAATCCCAAAACTTGACCTATCTCTGGACAAATCCACACACCCAAAGGGATGAATCCTTAATCTGGATCTCAAAATTGCATTAAGTACAAACCCAAAGGAGAAATTTGCCTTGTATCTTGATTCTTAACTCTCATCAAAAAAAGGCCTCCACTAAGCCAAAAGCATGGACTGATTGTGAATGGCACTCACCGGCATTAAGAATGGGGTTTCTATCCCACCAAAGTGCTAGCACAGGCCAACCCTTTCGTGGACACATGGCTACCCGATCGTAGATGGGTCCTAGCCCTAGGTACACGCCCAATGGGAAACCGCACCACCGCGGCATTTAGGCTAGGACATAGCCCTCCACGCTCTATAGGGCTTGACCTCGACTCCTCGACTTTGATACCAAGAAAGGCTAGCACTACACCAAAATCTCAGGTTGATGGTGAATGGCGTCCATTGGCATTAAGAGGGGGGTTTCCATCCCACCAAAATGCCAACGCAGGCCAGCCCCCTCATGGACACATGGTTCCCCTATCATGGGTGGGTCCCAGCCCTAGGTACACACCCAGCGAGAGTTCGCACCACCGCAACATTTAAGTTGAGACATCACAACCCACCACACTCCATAGCTATCTCTGGATTTCATGTGGAGAAAAACGACCCATGTCTGGATAAACTCCCAACACTTCGAAAATTTCCAAGAAAATGTCATTTCAAAAGGGGAATTTCATGCTATGTATAAATTTTGATCAAAATAACTAGGGAAATCATTGTAAGTCCAGATTTTGATCAAAATAAAAGGGAAAAATCATTATAAGTCCAAATTTTGTTTATTTTTATGAAGAAAATTTGTTTTTTGTTAAGATTTTGGCAATTTTAAGTATCAAAAATCAATTTCTATAAGGGTTTTAAGGCCCTTATGTATAAAATATGCTTTTATAATGTACTTTGGACTATTCGATTAGCCTAAATTTACATACACTTAGGATTTTACGTTCAACCCACCATAACTTGACCCCAATGGACTTCAATTTTAACATTCCCACTTAAGATCACAACTTGGCCACTTAATTTCTCTACCACTCCTCAGTACTTTTAAGCTTTGAACTACCAAATCTAGTACCAAAACATAACAACTATGAGCGAAACGAGGGGGTCCCCATTTGCAATGAGGCGATGGTATGAAAACCTCACAAGTCCTCTCCCCTAGACACAATGCCCTTACCACTCGACCAACAATGAGTTTCAATTTGACAAGACAATGATGACAATTTGACTTGCATGGGTATCAAGTAGTAATAACTTAGAGTTTCAGATTGGGTACAACAATTAAAATCAATCATTCTAAGAATTAATCTTATTGCAGTCTTTAATCATTCATGTTTTTCAAAATTTATGGTCAAGAAGCACTAACACCATTTCCAATATGGTGAGGTTGTCAAATCTTTTACAAGTAGACACTCTCAAAACCAACCACCAGTTGGCAAAGCAACAACAAATTTCCCCATTGGATAACCATTTCGTGACCAAGGTAAAATCGGCTGGAATATCCTGCACTATGTTCACCCATGCATGGGACACTTGCAAAGAATGGTGTTCAAGCCTCTCATGGATCATCCTATGACTAAAATTGAAGAATAATATGATTTATAATTATTATTTTTAATATTGGCCGCACTATGTTCACCCATGCATGGGACACATGCAAAGAATGGTGTTCAAGCCTCTCATGGATCATCCTATGCCTAAAATTGAAGAATAATACGATATATAATGTTTTTTTTTAATATTGGCCTCGACAACTGTAATATGATTATCCTCTCTTAAAACATATGCAATTAACTTTGTTCAATACAAAACTATAAATTAAAAAGTAAATGAACAGATTTCGTGCTCAACTTAATTTTACCTAGTAAAAGGATCAATCACAACTGCACATGGTATAAACAAGCGCATGCGTACATGTACGCGCACACACACATGGACTCCTAGTTGCGACTCTAGCAAATATGAGACTAAATAAATGTGCCCACTATTCAAAGGGTGGGGTTTTCACGCACGCACGCCCAAAGGGTAGGGTTATAAAGCACAGGCACGAAATAAACAAGTATTTGCTTTTTAGTGTATCATAACAAAATCTTAATAACTATAATAGGCTTTGAGTTTTTAAATGACTCATTAAGGCATTCAAAAACTCTATCCATATGTTTTGTATCTATAAGTCACATCAAGGTTCGATAGCAGGAGACTAAGAACTTGGCAATTAAAAAACATTTTTTGAAGGCTTGCAAGTGCATATTTTGTAACACATAAGATCACATATTGATTGCATCCAAAAGCTGATTAGCATATATGATAAACAATGGAATAACTCAATGGGATGTTGGAAGTTTAGCAGCCTCTGCAGAACAATTTTGGCTAGATGTTTAGCACTGTAAAATTGTTACCAAAATACCTACAATACAATAACTTATGGGTTTAAATGAAATCCCTTCGGCAAGAAAAGTGCAAAGAAAGAATTTTCAGGAAAAACAATTTAACACAAACAATTTATCCAAAATTATGACTGGACAAAGCAACATTATAAAAATCACATCCATTCATTGATGATGATATTTGGTACAATAAATGTTGGAACATTGATGCCAAAGCCTCCCACTCTTATGAACTTCTCTATCACCATTTCAAACCCCAGAGCTCTGGCTTGATCTACCCTCTCACACAACTGTAAAAGATCATGAAAATGAATTCTGCCCAATCAGGGTCGTGTAGAAGTGTTAAGATTCTCATAAAGCTTAACTGGAACCTTTTGGATGATGATCAAAGTTCAAGATTTGCCAAGAGCATGGCCCGTCGAGCCTGCTGCAAATTATGTTTATGCATAATCAAATATCAAGATACACTTGACTTGAGATGTAAAATTACCTATTTATTAAAACTGAAAAAAGTCATTATAATTATCTCATTAATTAGAGTTCACCAGCCACCCAACAATATGAAATAAGACAACAAAAATAAAATGAATATTAAAGAAATTTGACCATGATCATTCCTTACCCCCATGTAAAAGCTTGTGCAAATTAAAAATTTCGCCTTGTCGCCCATTTAGATCTCTTCTCATTGTATTGCAGAGAGTTAGCTGCTTCAGTAACTTCTCCAGAGATGATGTTAGAACACGTTCTGGATTTTGCAATGCAGGGTTAGTTGATAAAACCATAGCATTTACTGCATCTGCAACCGCTTCTCTTTGAGTCAAGCTGAGTAGGTAACCCAAATCAGAGGTTTTTGGATCTTCATATGCAAGCAAAGCAACAGCATCCTATGCCAAAATAGAAGTCACCAATGAGAGGCTACAGCAAATCTAAATATTGTGCAGATAAGAGTATGTCTAAAGCAGCTCACAAATGCGATAGGAAACTAAACAAGATAATATACTGAGAATCTAGTCAGAGTGGATCAATGCTAGAAAAATAAATAATCTAAAGAGACAACAACAAATGAAGGTACCTATACCAAGCATTTTCTGCTAGTTTCATGCATATCCACAAAATAATTTCATACTTACTGAAATATAGTTGTTTAAGTCAAACCAATTTCATTTAAAGCAAGCGAACTTTAGAGGAACAACAGTAGTAGCCTTGACGACAAGTTCAAAAAGATATATAGATAACTCAAGGAAAATATGACATGAAATAGTTACAGGCCTGATGCAATTTACTATATCACATAAATTTTAGATTACATTGAGTGAAATAGCAGAGTTCAACCCAAGGAAATGGAAAGTCAAAGTGTTGAACAATCACCTTGAGAAAATCTTCGAGGGTAGCAACTCCATAAAATCTTTGCAACTCCAAGCGAGCATAATTTATTGCCGCTTCCGACCGTCTTTCCTGAATATATAAAAAACAAGTCAGGCTTTCTAGACATTCAAATCCTTGATCACACTCCTTTTAATCTTCCAATCCAATGGTTAAATGATCAGCTGTAAGCTCGAAGCTTAAAGTGCAAATACTCGTATGCCATCAAAATCTAAGTTTCGCAATGTCTGGCCAGATGAACTTTTGAAGAGAAATTATAGGACCTTACGATTATTATTGTAAACATATAAGCACCATGCATAAGGTCAAAACAATATATGGGCTTCAATTATTTTGCAGCAAGACCAATTACTCGATCACAAAGATTTAATAACAGTGATGAAGAAAATATAAAACAATGGCTAATAAACAAAACAGTCAACCAAAAAGTATATAAACTTCTTTGATCCAACAAAATTCTCTGCAATGCATGCAGAAAATGCAGTGCTGAGAGAAAGCAAACCCAGCTACAAGAAACTTGAAATTCCACAGGCATGTCATTCCTAATGATTGGTGTGAAAAGCTGAGAAAAATCGGCCTATCACTCTATGAAAAGCACCTTGTACGTATGTTACTAAGTAGCCGATCCTAGTTCTGGTTCAAATTCGGATTCGGGTTCGGGTTTGGGGATTCGGCAAAAAAAATTTTGGGCCAGATCCTAGTTCCGCAGGTATATATATAGACATTTTCGAAAAAAAATATATATATATATATATATATATTATAAATTTATATATGTATGTATATTCATAGATTCCATACATGTAACATGTCAATGCTCATTCATCATTAGTTCAAAACTTCAAAGTTCAAACATATAAAAATAATAATAAGTTAGAAGCGTGATTCTCATAAAATGATAAATTCATAATTGTCAGCATATGATTATATCATATTCATACTTTGTGAAAGTCTCAAAATGTCATTACATGATGAAAATTTAAAAAAAAAAAAAAACAGACAAAGTGGGCCCGTTTTTTGACGCCCAGAATCTTGGATTCTCGTAGATCCTTTTGGATTCCTGCAATTCCTCCTGGATTCGTCCCGGAGTCCGGCAGGGTTCCGGAATGGAATCTAGATTCCTAATGGATTCCGGCAGGGTTCAGGAATGGAATCTGGATTCCTAATGGAGTCCGGCAGGGTTCCGGAATGGAATCTGGATTCCTAATGGATTAGGAATCCACAAGGAATCCAGATTCCATTCCAGAACCCTGCCGGACTCCGGGAGGAATCCGGATCCAGAAAGAACTAGAACCAGGATCCGGGGCTGGGCAGAGGAATCCGGTAACTTAGGTATGTTACTTGCATAAGATATTCAAATATATAACAAAATTTATCAATATTCTTTAGCCTTGATTTAGTTGAGGACAATCTGATAGCAATGCCTGATCATCGCCAAACCTTCTCCCTTGTGCAAGCAAGCAATGGTTGCACACTAGTTGTCTTTGGTTCCTTGGAATTTCCACAAGAAGATGATGCAGTCTAGATGAAAAACCAACTTGACTACAAATTCACAAACACAATTTGCATGCCAATTGAAACAAAGACAATTTCTATTGCATTTAAATTATCAAAATATTCCTTCAAAGGCTTACAAACATGCTGAAACAAGTAGTAAATGAATAGTATGCCTCAAATTCTCAATCTGCAAACCCGGGTTTCCTGTTTCTACACAAAACCACGTTTTCTCCTCTTCACTTCAATTGGGTCTCCATTCTTGTTGTTCTCCCCCTTGTCCTTGGCTCAAACAGCTTGCATTTTATGTCCATGTGCCCGCCCATGCCCTTCTTCTCTTTATCTTCCAAATCCTGCAAATTTGTCATATTTTTAGGGCATGTCTTCACTGTTGGCTAAATATTTTGCAAGTAACTAATACTACAACTTAGCAAAATGGTAATTTTAGACACCAGTGTGAAATTTTTTTCTCCTCTCAGCAATAGGGGAGGCTCTCTTCTTACTGTAGGTAGCTTCAACAGAAACTGAACTAAAATACAAACAATTTCTATTGCTACGGTAATACTAGTGGCTTAAGGGTTGACATAAGAACGACCCTTAAGACAACAGTTTACTTATAATAAAGTGAAACAAATATTGGAACATAAAGTCTCCTGTACTTGCTTCAAAAGATAATTACGAACTAGAATAGTCAGGAAAGCACAAAGTCTTTCATTGAATACCCTCTATTTTACTAAAAACACTTATCACTGAAGCCCAAAGTCTTTAGTTTTAAGTTATTGCAGCTACTTCTATCTATATTAATCCTTATTTTTGAAGCACAAAGTCTTCAAGAACGTGAATTAAAGCGCTCAAATGATCCGTGCAAGATAACTTTCAATTGAATAGAGTAAGGATTAACAAACGCAACTTAAGAATACATTCATTAATTTCCAGATTAACAACACAAAGTTTGCAAATCCTTGTTCCTTCTATTCAACTTCTCAACTTTGCACAATGAAACTCAAAGTTTTCAGAATACAAGAGATTCAAGTAAAGTTTTCTTGCACACAACAAAGATAGAAAATACAATAGGTCTCACTCCTTTATATAAGAAAAGGAGTAGAGAAAAGTGGAGAAGAAAGGGGAAACCCTCAACCACTTTGACTTATTCAATGTCTATCCTTAACTTTCACTTATTCAATGCTACAGGACCTAATGCACTTGTAACATCATTACACGGAACAATTTTGCATGTGATACTATTGCATGCAACTACATCTTGTTTACGTTTCATGTGTAATTTGTCAAAGATTCTACACCTATTCTATCAAAACTACAAATATACGTGTTCTAAAACACTTCAGATGAAATTTATACAAGTCTCAAATTGACAAAGACTTATGAACTACAACTGGATCTGGTGCTCCTGAATGTTGAGCAATGGTTGCAGCCCTACGTGCCCTGCTTGCTCCTTTGGAAATCTCACTGTTGTACCCACCAATGTTTTTCTGCAAGTGATCCAAGACACCCTTGTAACTTGCCAATTTGCTCATGAAACTTATACTGAGATTGTCAACCCCGAGCTCTTGATGAATGACTTGTGCAAACTCTGTCATAACTTGATAATTTGCCATGAGTTCACCATCCTTAGCCACCAATTTGCATGCTAATTCCTCAAAAACTTTGACAATGATGTGTTCTTGCTTTTTGCATAACGGTATGGCCTCCTAGACCTCTATTATCAAGCTTTTCACAACTTGCTCTTTGTTAGCCATTAGATCTAAATAATTGAAGTACATATCTTTTGAAGAGATAACTTCTTATGCACACAAAGCATCAAAATCAGCCTCTGCCATCTTCTTCCACACTCAAATCTTCACTCAGGGTTTTCAATTCAATTGTTGTTTAAATGATATAACCAGCTCATGCAATACGGTGACTGTTTTCTTAGCATTTCTGAGCACTTGAAATGCATCTCTGATAACCAAGACGCCTTGCGATTCTAATTGGCTGCCACAATCATCTATAACTTTCACCCTTCTTTCAAGTCGTGCTAAGTGCTCATTTGTCTCTTCTGAAAATGAATTGACCTGCTATGAAGAAGAATTATGTTCAAGAGCTTCACGAAGACGAACATTCTCTTCTTTGAGCTGATTCTTCTTTTCCCAAAGCTTATCTATCTTCTTGGTAAGCTGCTCCACTGCATCTTTAGCATCCAATTGACATCCTACGAGCGTCTGTTTACCAAGTTCAATCCTGGTAATCTTGTAATCTGTTGTTTGTTTACCTTTTGCACATCAACCATGACTTTGGATACTACTTTTTCTTTTTTATTCTTCAAGGCCTTAGTTTTACTCTGTTGTGTGAAGTCGAACTCCTTAGGAGGAACCTCCAATTTCTTCCCCTTTTGAGTAACAATACCCAACCATGGAGGTAGGAAGAAAGAAGGAGAACCCATAGTCGTAACCATGGTGGTTATTGGCTCTGCCTGTGAAGTAGTCACAACTATGATAGGTGCTTCAATTTGTATTGTTGTTGAAACTGAGCTCCCTTGTGCAACCTCAGCCATGAATAACTCGAACTATGCAGATGTTGCATTAGTCTATGTCATGAGTGTATCTGTCTTGGGTAGATTTACAAGATATGCATCAAAGACATGCTCTAAATCATCCTGCATATTGAGTGTTGGGGCAACAGAAGAAATAGGCATGGTGGGTATTATTGCAGAAGGATTTGTTGGTGGAACATGCATAGTAAAAGAATCAACATCTGTGTCAAGTGGTGACATAGGAGCTTCTTCCAACTCAGGTGTCGATTCATGTGCTGCCTGTATGTCTTCTACTTTTTGAGATTGAAACATCTCACAGGTAATTGAATCTTGCAATTCATCTTCGCTATCAGAAAGTCAAATCATCTCCGGCTCATTTGCTTTGGATGTTGGCGCAATTGGTGTAGAAGCTTTAATCATAAGTTTTCCCCTTTGATGGATAACTTTCCAACGCTTTTGATCTTGGATGCGCAGGAATCACCCTTCCCTTTTCCTTTGATTTCAAATTTTAAGCCGATTGGTCCAGCAAGATCAAAATCTTTACCTGTCTTAATCTTAATGCTCTTGAGACCTCTCCTTTTTAACCAAATATTGATATTGGCCAAGATGCTTTGGAATCTATCCAACAGATAAACTTTCTTTTGTTGACCAGCAAGGAGGTAAATTGGGCAAGTTTTCAATATGATGTATCTGATACTCTGGATCTAAAATATCATTATCATCTTCTCTACCATCAGGAATCTGAGCAAGATTGAAATCCATTATCTACTTAACAGTGAGCGGACAATATTCCATCCTAATAATATCTACCTTGGTGCGGAGGTCAATCCAGATATCTTCGAGACAATGAGTATTCACAAACTGTATCCTTATCTTGTATTAATGCCCCTCCAATCAAAAGAGCTCCTAGCCATGAACTTCTTCAGATTAATCTCCTGGAGCTCATACTCCATGCATTTGGCTTTCGACACAGTGTCCAATGAATAGCCCCTACTCCTTAATGGATTGCGTGAAGAAATTCCAACTCCCGGCCTGTGTAATGAAAATTGATAGGCTTGAACCACCATGAGTTGTCGTGCTAGCTCCATTAAGATGATTTTATCTGTTGGATATCGTGGCAAAGTATATGGCTCTTCTCTGAAGTACCCAACTCTTAGGTAAGTGAAGTTAGGAAACTACAAGAAAAAGCAACCATATTCATTTACTCTGTTCCAGGCTTCATCTGAAACTCTTTTCTTTGGGAGCTCTTTATCAAACAGGCACATGAAATGACCAAAGAAGGCATCTTGAACCCTCCGATAATGAATCCAGCTTGGTCTCAAAGGTAGCTGGTCAAAATACCCCATACAGGCACCAGTGACCGATCCCCTTTAGTGGAAAGTCTTGAAAAAGGCCCCAAGGCAGCAACAAATTAACAATGTAGACCAAATAGGAATTCATATAGAAAGTACAAGTGCTTGTGACTTGTGCTAGTTGTTCACAAAACATATCACTTATGAGTTCTCCCCAGAAGACCCTTTGTCTTGATTTGATTATGAGAGAGAAGTACTTGTACATCCATGGCTCAAAAAGATTAGACTCCTTGAGACCCCTGATTTTGCTTAACAAGGTAATGAGATCCTGAATCTCCTCTTTGAACTCGGAACGATGCATGCCTTTTGGCCATCTCACCAGATTGAGTCTCTTAGTAATTAACCAATTGCCATTGATGTACCTCACACATGCTGATTTTCCATTCTCCCACCTCTTGAGCGCCTTCTCTATTGTCGAGTTCATTACAACACGAGTTGGAGGGCCTTGAAAACCCAATCAATAGTATCCGGATCCAAACTGATTATCACCTTGTGGTCTTGATCTTTAATGGTTCTAGATGTATGATCGAAGTTCCTAGCACAAGTCAAGATAAATTCAGGTTTTAGGGCTGCCATAGGAAAAGTGGAAACATAATGAATGTAACTTTCCCTTATGCTGATCATGTCTTCCTTTGCTGATGTATCAACTCTCCTAAGGAACTCATCCACATCTAGATGACCAATCTCAGTATCTCGGATCTCATCCACATATGAAGTGACCTGAGATGGGGAGATAGAGTTTTGGTATCTATCATATTGATACTTCATTTTCTTTTTACTTTTTTCCCTTTGAAGATATAGATCCTTCTGACATGACAAGATCGTATGCAACAGCAACTGTGCCAATAAAATCCCAAAGCAGGAGTACATCATCATAAAGAATGGTGGAATCCATTAGGCAATACTTCACACAACCTATGCATACTATTTAGGAAATGCGAGCAGCAAATTTTGGGAAGAATTAAGCCTCTATGTAAAAGAAACACAAAAGGCGGGCTTTCTGATCCATATTGCACATTGTGAACAGCAAGCTTGGAATTTAGCAAAACGAATATATGGATGCTTTTATACATGGGCGAATGTTCAAAAAGCAAAGTGGGACTTTTGGAAGAACTTGCATCTAATAAAGAGCCATGGAAGGACACAAAAGGTGTGCTTTTTTTACTGTTTTGCATATTGGGAAAAACTTAGCATTTTGGAAAACTTCACCATCAAGAACAGGGTTTTTAATCTCGACTGCATATGCAAGATAAATGACATTTTTGCATATGCAACTTAGAGGAATATGAGAGAAAGAAGATGAAATAAGAACTAAAATAAAAATGATATATGCAAAGCCTTAAATCTGAAACAAAACAAACAAGAAAATTACCTCTTTGATGAAGATTTCTTGGAGACAAATCCTACAATGTGGTTCTTGGATCCAATGGATTTCGAATTCAAAGAGAAGCCTTAGATTTACCTCTTTGATGAAGATTTCTTGGAGACAAATCCTACAATGTGGTTCTTGGATCCAATGGATTTCGAATTCAAAGAGAAGCCTTAGATTTACCTCTATATAGGCAAAGAGTCCAATTAGTTTTGCTTGCTGATTAAATGCATTTAGACAGCTCAAGATGGAGCTCTCAACAAATGTCCTCCGTGTAAAAACAAAATGCATAAAAATAGTAACAAACTTTGAATGTTTCAAACCTGCAAATGTTTGTGCTTGCAATGGAGATGCAAAATCAATAAAAAACGACACCTTAGAGGTGAAAGACACAATTTTTTATGAAGACAAGGTAAGAATACCGTTTTTAACCTAAATGCCCAAGACGAACTATTTTGAGCCAAACGCATGTATTGATATACATGTAATGAGTAGGAAGATCGCCACCATAAGTCGCAGCATCAGAACAAGTAATGATGGGCTATAAACTACAAGTCGTAAGCTTCATACTTGTCATTTTTTAAGCTTTCATGTCGTATACAGGGTTTATAAGGGCCTTCACATATACAATGAATCATTAACATATATGTAACAACCTTTAAAAACGCTGCTTTGATATACCACATACAATATGCAAGCTTGAGAAGGTTATAACGAGTTTTTATAAAGCCCATCGCATATGCATATTAGACCAAAAATGCCGCTATATGTTTTAAAGACTTAGGACGGGCTTTGACTACGTGAATACGTACCTCTGTCAGAATGTCTACTACATGTTGTTCTGTAGGTATATACTGTAGCTAAACAATCCCTCGTTGTACACAATCCCTGATGAACTGATACCTGATGTCCATATGCTTAGACCTATCATGAAACACCGGATTCTCAGATAACCTAATGCAACTCTGATTGTCATAGTGTATCACTGTAGTCTCAACCCTCTGACCAAACAAGGCTCTTCGCAACTTCCGAAGCAATATAGCTTCACACGTCACCATGCTAGCGGCTATGTATTTTGCTTCTGCAGAACTCAAAGCCATGGACTTCTACTTACTGTTGAACCAAGAGACAACTCCTAATCCCAAACTGAAACAACACCCTGAAGTGCTTTTCTTGTCTGTTGTACTACCTGCCCAAACACTGTCAGTATAGCCTATGAACTTGATTCCTTCACCTCGAGCATATCTAATCCTATACTTAATTGTACCACACAAATAACGCAGCACATGCTTTGTCGTTGTCCACTGCACTCTCTTTGGCTCCACCATCAACTTACTTAGAGAGTTTACTACAAAAGCTATATCCAGCCTGGTGTTGACCAAATACATGAGAAAACCAATCAACTGCCTATATAAGGTGGGATCTACATCCTTCTCCCTTGATGTGTCTACCTTCTTCCAATTCGTGATCATAGGTGTAGACATGGTTTTGCAATCCTCCATCCTAAACCTTCTCAAGATTTTGATGCAATATTTCTTTTGTCCAGGGAAAATCTCTCCATCTGTCTGCCACACCTCCATTCCTAGAAAGTAGTGCATAAGTCCCAAATCCTTCATCTCAACCTCTGCTACAAGGTCCCTCTTGCACTCTTCTACGAGCCCTAGTGAACCTGTTAAAAACAAGTCGTCCACATATAAAACAAGAATGGGAAACTCACCCCCAACCACCAAGTAGTAGAGGTTAGCATCTGCCTCACTCTTCACGAAGCCCATCCCCTGCAAGTATGTATCAATGCGCTCATACCACGCCCTGGGAGCCTACTTGAGTCCATACAAAGCTCTCTTCAATCAGCACACGTGGGTCTCTTTGTTGTGTGCTACAAAGCCTTCTGGTTGTTCTATGTATACCTCCTCTTTCAACTCGCCATTAAGGAATGTTGTCTTGACATCCATTTGATGGATCTGCCATCCCATCTGTGCTACAAATGAGATTACAGCTCGTAAAGAAGTATACCTGGCCACTGGAGCAAATGTCTCCTCGTAGTCTATTCCCTCCTTCTAAGAGAACCCCTTGGCCACAAACCTTGCCTTGTATTTCTCGATGCTATGATCTACATTGTGCTTGATCTTAAAGATCCAACGTGATCCAACCACAGTCCTATATGTCGGTCTAGGCACAACCTCCCACACATCGTTCTGCATTATTGAGGTATATTCCTCAACCATCGCATCTCGCCACACCTGATGCTCTGCGGCCTGCTGATAGCTGGAAGGCTCCCTATCTACCAACTGACTGACTAATGCTAGATAGTCATTAAACTTGGCCGGTTGTCTCCAGTGTCTAGTACTCATCCTAGGAGCTCCCACAAACTCCTGAATTTCCCTATGTGTTTGTTGAACCTCACGATTCCTGCTGCCAACTATAGAGGATGAAATATCAAGCTTTGTATCTTCTTGATGCATCTCTTGCTGCACCTGTTGCTCCATATTCTGTGAACTCTCAACACTTGAGCTTGTGCTTGTACTAGTAACTATACTCGAGCTTTGTTGCCTTTGATTCGGTTGAGTGATCCTTGGAGCTTTTGTTGGCTGCTTACCCTGATCATCTACTGGCAAATCTCTGGACCTTCTAAATGACTTGTCCTCCAGGAATTTGACATCACGCCAAACTATAATCCTCCTAGTCCCTGTAATAAATATCTGATATGCCTTTGAGGTCTCACTGTACCCCACGAAGTACCCCCTCTCTGCAGTCTAATCTAACTCGGTACATGTATTCCTTGGAATGTGACAATATGCCAAACTTCCAAATATCCTAAAGTGACTAACATTTGCCTTCTTCCCTACGAAAGCTTCCTCTGGTGTCATCTTCCCCAGTACCTTATGCGGAACCCTGTTTTGTATGTATACTGTCGTACTACATGCCTCTGCCTATAAGTAGCATGGCATGTCCTGGTCAAGTAGCATAGCCCTCGCTCCCTCCGATATAGAACAATTATTCCTCTCTGTAACCTCGTTCTGTTGAGGGTTGTAAGGAACAGTCCACTCTCTTTTGATTCTTCCCTGGTACAGAACTCCTTGAACTAATTCCCTTTCTACTCGCCTCCATTGTCTAACCGAAGAACATTTATCTTCCTTCCTGTTGAATTCTCCACAAGAGCTTTGAACTCTTGGAAGCGACTGGAAACCTCATCCTTGGTCTTCAAGAAGTATATCCAAGTCTTCCTTGAAAAATCATCAATAAAAGTAACAAAGTACTCATATCCTCTGAGAGACTTTGTCGAGATTGGTCCACATATCTTAATGTACTAGATCAAGAACACCCTTGGATCTGGTGTCATTCCTTAGAAAAGTTGTTTTCGCAAACTTCACCAACACACGTCCCTTGCATACATCATCATGCTCTGTGCTCACCTCCGGAATACCTGTCATTGTCTCACGAAGCAAGTTAAGTTCTCTGTGTTGTATATGACCCATCCTCCTATGTTGTAGTTCTCCTTGATCTCTTGGATTACTGCTACTCATTAGTGCCTTAGGAGTATCAAACTGCAGCCTATAAAGCCGACCACTACTAACTCCAATAGCTATGGGTGATTTCCAATCCTTATGCTTGATCAACACATGCACCCCCTAAAGAGTACATTGTACCCTTTGTCCTGAAGGACAGATATGGAAATCAGATTTATCCCTAAGCCTGGCACATGCAACACATCATGAAGGGAAATTAGCTTGCTATTCTCCCTCTCAAACTGAACAGTCCCTTTCCCAACTAAATTGAGTTTGGACATGTTCCCCATAGAAATCTGGATTCTAGTGTCCTTATAACTGGAGAAGTACTCTCTAACTCTTGTCATATGAAATGAATCCCCACTATCTATGTACCAAACACTCTATAAGGTTGAGCTAACGATACAAGCTATGAGTGCAAACTCATCCTCCATTCTACTAGAGAGCTCATCTGCACTTGTTGAAGTTGCCACCTGCTTCTTGCCTTTCTTTTCGTTCTTCCTTTGCAGGCAATCACTGAAATAGTGGCCAAACTCGTGACGCCATAGCACTTGATCTTAGACAAGTCCTTCTCACTTTGTGGATTTGATCCTTTAATAGACCCCTTCTTTGCTTTCCATTTTCCCACTAGGGCAACGTTTTCCTGTTCCACCTCACTTTTCTGACTCTTATTGTTGGTTCCATTAACAAGACTTAGTCTAAGCTCCTCCTGGGTGAAGTCACTCCATAGTTGATCCCAACTCAGTAAGGTGTCTCGTCCGTTAATAACTTGAACAAAGACATCCCACTGCTTAGTAAACCCATTTAGGGTTATTCTTACTAGCGCATCATCATCTGGTTTATCTCCAACAGCTACTAACTCATCGTTGACAAGTCTAAGCCTAGTGAGGTAACTTGTAATGTCTTCTCCCTTGTTCATTCAGGTATTCCTCAACTTTTCTCTGAGAATCGTCTTCCAGTTAGTGGTAGCATTCTGGTACAGATTCAGAATGGTGTCCCACATCTTCTTAGTTGTATCTAACTCACCGATATGCGGAACTATATGGTCCTTGATACCGTCAAGGATTAGCCTCCTCACCTTGGCATCATCCTTCTTGTATGCTAAGAGTTGTGTTGGATCTGAAGGTACAGCTACAACACTGGTCACATATTCCTTGATACCAATCTCTTCTAGCAATAAAGAAATTCTGGCTTTCCAGACACCAAAATATGAGGCTACATCCAAATTGTCCTGATCTCTTAAACCAGCTGAGGCCATCTTCAAAGAATAAAGAAATAAAAATCCTAAAGAGGTCAAACTAGGTTTTATAAACCCTCGTTTTTCTTTCCTTTTCCTAGGGTAAACCTTTTCTACCCTCAACTTGGCTCCGATACCATGTGAAAATTCTATTACAGTTACTGATTATTAATCTCCTGTCTTATATAGATTATTTAACTGTCAAAACTTTATTCACAACAAATATTGAATAATAACACATCTGCAACTTCACAAATAAAAATCACAAATGCAAAATATGCAACACAATGAACACGATATTTTTGGACAAATTGTCCCTGGAAAAACCCCAAAGGGAAAACTAGTACTGCAGATGAGGAATTATATTAAACTTCAGCAAATTAAGAGATACTTAAAATTGCTTGCCTCTTCTCTAACAATATCCTCCTCCAGAAATTCTTCTCCCAATTTATCTTGCTGAAATTCCACACTGCTACTATCTCCAACGCTATCACTGCGCCCTTGCTATCACTGCAAACCTATTTGCTAACACTGCAAATACTTCTCAATTGTATGTTCTCCAAATGCCCAATGACCCCTTTTTATACTACTCTCATTGGAAACCAATGGCAAACTAAATACAGGGCTGAGATAAATTACACCTTAACAAATCCTAACTAATTTCTTACTAGGTGTCTAAGGAAAACAATTAATTAAATAAATAATTGTCCCATTCTCAACAATAAAACAATTATTTACTAATTATTTGGGCTGGAGGGACAGCGGTACGAGCTACTAAAACTAACACATTGTATTTCTGCAGTTACCATTTTTGTTCTTGCAAGGTTTTTTAAATTTTCTTGGCCATAATCACCCCCTATCATTGAACCCAAAACATTAACTTTCCAAATGGATTTGGCTTCTTGCCTAGACCATTTAAACAAACATTTTCTGAGTTCAAAACTCACATTTTGCTTAATTCCACACAACTCTTGCAACATCGCCCTAGACAAAATCACTGAGATCCTTTTATTTTTTCCTGACTTCAAGTCGCAGAGGACTTCCAACCATCATAATGTGAATGTCATGTTTAACAAAAATTCTTCAGGAAAACCTCTAGCATGCCATTTAAACATTGTTGTACAGCAACTATAAGATCTTATGCAGAAACTAGATGTTATTGCACAATAACTAAGAGCTGTTGCACAGAAACTAAGAAATATTGCAGCAGTACTGAAATTCAATATATAGCAACTAAACAATTTTACATAGCCACTAGAAAATATCGAGCAACCACAAAAGACTTCTACGATGCTCTTGCAACATACATGTCAAGTAAGTGAAATGAACCATGAGCTCTAACTCATGGACATTCCATGAAATTTTTGTCTGAGATTCCAACTTTAACAACTTCAGATACATTAATCCACAACGTCTCTTCACTAGTCTTGCCACTCCAGTATACCTAATATTCATTGTATTCCTTCCATCTTGTCTTTGTGATTACCCAAAGTCAATCACTACTTGTGTCTCATCCATTACTTTCTCAGGCAATTATCCTATCCACTCCATTAAAGAATATGAAGCTCCACATGTTTGTCCCTCATAATAAGGGTACAAATCAACAGTGTCGAAAATAGGCGAGTTATCCACTCCTTCCGAAGCTCTATCACATAACCATTTGTTACAAACTTCTTGAAGATCTGACAGGGTCCAATCATTTTCTATTTCAGTTTGTTATAACAACACTGAATTCCTTTTCAGTTTGTATTTCAATGTGCTCTTCTTCAAATTGTATTTCACCACTTGTGTAACTTGTGCATTTACTTAACAAAACCTCTGCTACAACACTTTTCCCAAATAAACTGTACTTATCAACTCATCTATTCCTCTAGGGCTGTATCTATACACAGCTTGAAAAGGACTCTTCATCATACTTCTATTTTCTAAGTTGTATGAAAACTAAACTTGTATCATAGTAGTACCCGATAGTGCTAGCTTATTCCCAACTAAGAATTTTCATTCTCAACAAATATTTGAGGTTTTTATTGACAACATTAATTTGCCCATCCACTTGCAGATTGTAGACTCGGCTGAAACTCAATTTCGTTCCCAAAATTCTCCACAAAATCTGCCAAAAATGGCCCACAAATTTTATTTTCTTCAGCAACTCATACAAACTTACTACTCTCTAAAGAACAAAGGAGAACCATGAGTAGCATCACTTGATTCTTGCAAGATATATAGGAGAACCATAGTTGAAAAACTCACTCTCAAAAAACTCCCAAGCCAAAATCCCTGGTGAGTTACTTGCCTGAAAACTCACTAGTGATTTTTTAAAAAACATGTTATTTTATATAAAAACTTGCAATTTTTCACAGAAAACTTGCCTCGAAGAGTATTAATGCCATTTTTTCACCTAATGTTAAAAACTTTATATGAATTTTAAAAAAATTTTATAAACAAAAAAGCTCAAAACACCTAATTTCATCCTTAAGTGATGAGTGATGAAATTATGAAAATGACATGCAATGAAGGTTTGTGTGGTCTCCACTCCCAAATCCCCTGTACATATTATGATCTCTTATAACACAAATAAATAAAATTGATTACAATGAGTGGGTGACAAAGAATTGGGATATGACTTGAGTGTGCTGACGTAGAAATTATTACCTCACAACTTGCCAAAATCTCTTTAGATGAAGCCATATGGCAAGGCTAGTGGAAGTGGCATTGTAACTCATTTAGAGGTTGAACTCATTTTTTGGCTTGTGATTTGTATTAAACTCCAATTTTGATTTATATATGACGGAAACCAAATATATGTTCTACAAATTTAGTAATATGTGTTTTTAATGAATACAGATAAAAATCTATGTTTTTTAAAATAATTGATAAAATTGTCGAGGTAATATCTAGTTTTCCCCTAAGATTTTGTAAGTACAAAGGTTTTTGAAAAATTCGGCTTATCGAGTAATTATTGAGTCTGAATTTTAGAACTGACTACGACCACAAAAACAAAATCATTACTTCTTTGAGTTCTTGGCAGCCCAAGAACAAAATCCATATAAACATCTTCCTATGGTCCTCCTAATGTGGCCAATCGTTGATACAAAAATGTTTAAAGACTCTTTCCTTTGATGCATTGCCAAACTATACAAGTTTTTTTGATCCACTCATTCTTGGCCAATAGTAACTACACAAATGTTTTGTCCACCCCTAAGTGTCTAGCTAGACCTCAACATTGCTCCTTGCACACCAAATTCTCCCTCATTGAACCATAAGGTGTGCACAATCACTACCCTCTGAACAATGAACCTTCTTGAATGAAATAATCGTGTCGTTTATATTATATCCAATTCAAAATGGGATCATGTTGCCAAAGATTCTGGTAGACTAATTGATGAGTAAAGGAGAACTCCCAAAGTTCTTGAAGAGCACACGATCTATGTTGCAAAGTTGGTGTTCATGGTTATGACTTCAGATAGTTGCGGTGCATCTCTTGATGCTTTTAGAGTTTGTTGGTAAACAGATTTGTCACTGCTAATGCTTTCTTCAAAATGACCCTGTTTGCCCTATGAGAAGTGACAACCACGCCAACAGTTGGAGAGACTATAATCAGATCACGATCTAATCACAATCTTCCTCTACGTTTGAGAGGGGCAGCCCTTGTATGATAGGGGTATTTGGTATTTTTGTGTACTTTTCACCTGAAAGTACAAAAGGAGACCAAAATAAAACTAAATAAAATAGATAGAGAAAACCCCAATAGTAGACATACGAATACTAGTTGAGATTCACAATAGATAACGATTACAAAGGGGGTTAAGCACAACATGCTACGATGATAAAAGACATAAGAAAAGATATGCTACTTCAAGACCCTGACATAAGAAAAGATATGCTACTTCAATGCATTTACATCAAGATACCAAGAAATGAAATGCATTTCATCAAATAAATTACATATTTTAGAAAGACCATTGGGTTCCATCAATGCATAAAGAAATTACCAATTTGACATACGAAAAATCAGTAATAATAATTAATGAACATATTCAAGACATACGACTAAATGCATTCTTCATTATCTTTCTGAAAATCTACAAGATCAAAAACCCTTATGTACATAGAGTAAATCCAAAAGTCCCTTTGGAAAATTCTCCATAGTATCCCCTTTGCAAAAAGTCCCGTTTACATTACAAATGGCCTTGTATTTATAGGCTCAGAGAGTAACTACCTTGTAACCACTTAGGATAACTTTCTAACCACTTTTTATAACTACCTAACTACCTAATGTAACTACTTGAAGTAACCATTTAGGATAACTAGCCAGGTAATCACTTAGAGTACTACCCATTTACAAAAAAGTTTAGATTTTCCCATATCTTACAATGATAAATTTTCAAAGCTAGATTTAATTACAATAAGTGACACAAGTCACTTTTTACAAGAATATAATGAGGAACTTGTCACTTTCAAATTAGGGTTTGGTTGAGGTTTTGTCTCCATATGCTTCTTTTGTACTTTTTATCACTTCACCATTTGGCTATTTGCAAACACAAATAGGTATCTTTTTGTTGGAATGGATATATAATTTTGATGCCCTCTGTGAGGATGAAAACCTAATTTATGCAATAAGCCCCATTCATTAGTGCAAAGATCATCGGCATAAGTCATATACATTCAACCACCTCTCAATTTTCAAGGACATGCACTCAACCAGATTTTGAAAACATCTTCATTGACATTAGTATCTTTCTACAAAGCGGATAATTTGATGAATGGACATAATGTAGGTAGACACATTTTTCCATGACTTCTTGCAATGTCCTTTTCTTTCTTCACGAGAGTCCATGTTACTCATATATTTAAACAAAAACCCTTTGTATGAAACAATTCTCTTTCATATTCTAGAGAAATAAGGAGAACAAACCAAACACTATTTCACTTTACTCTTGCTTAGAAGCTTTGGCTTTGGTATAGATTACCATTATGTTCACAACAACTGATTGTGTTTGCATAAGAGTTCATAACAATCACTTTGGGCACAAAGTTCAACCATGCAAATTTAATGATCAACTCTACTCGAAATGTGATCATGGCTATGCAAGTGTTCCTTGTGGGGAAACGTCACTTTAGAACAACTTACCCCAACATTTTGCATGCTTTGTTTATATCAAAACTCTCAAAGCAAAAACCAAAACCAATTTCTCAAAGTTGTCACTTTAATCTACAAATTACATCTGTTGAATTTATCGAGCACTTTTGTTTTAACAATCCATTTTGTGCACATGGTGCTACTATTTCATTATGTATGTGTGGTACTCGACTCTAAGTGCATTACCCATGATTCCACATTTTACATACTGATTTCTCATATTAAGTACACAACCTTTAATGATTCAATGGAAGTCCATACCACATTCCAAACTTCCAAATTTGGCGTGCACAGAAGATGTTCGCAAAGGTTGTAGACATTGACTCCATGCGTGTTTTGTCTATGGAGCATCTTCGAGATAGCCGACATGAGCATGGTGATCAACTATTATGTTCAATGAGAAGATACCTCTAGGGTGATGGAGGTCAGTTTTATACTCGCAAATTGCATTTGCATGAAAGTTTCTAAAGCCTTTTCAACAAATTCATTTCATCATTGCATTCTATGAGATGACATCTCTTCGGGCATTCTGTCAAACGGTTCACATGTCACGGCTGTGCTCCCAAGTTTTACATGTATTTTACTTGTTTTGAATGGTCTCTCTTAGCACAAGCAGCGAAAATATTTGCAAAGGTTATGGAATTTGTCTTTACACCCGCCAATTGCATTTGCTTGAAAGTTATGAAGCTCGCTCAATGAAGGCATTCTCCCTTTGATGCTCAATTGTGTGATTTTCATCATTTTCTATAATATTCTCCCTCTGATTCTCATTTGATCCCTCTTTTGTAAGTGTAGAGAGTTTAAGAGCAATGTCTTCTTCAAATTTGATATCTCCACTAATGACAATAGATTTTTGTCCTAGTATGTAGACCCTGTATCCTTTAGTAGTTTCACTGTAACCAACAAATACTCCTTTCTTTCTAGAGGGTTCTAGTTTGGTTCTTTTCTCTTTAGGAATGTGAACATACACGGGACATCCAAAGATTCTTAGATGACTTAGATCTGGTTTCTTCCCTGTAAAGGCTTCTTCAGGCGTAATGTTTTCTAGGATTAAGTGAGGACACTTGTTTTGAATGTATACAGCAGTATTAAACGCTTCGGCCCAAAATGAGGTATGAAGATTTTGATCATGTATCATTGCCTTGGCAGCTTCAATAATAGTTCTATTTTTTCTTTCTGCTACTCCATTCTCTTGAGGGTTATAAGGTACTATATACTCCCTCTTAATCCCAAGAGAGATGCAAAATTCTTTAAAGTTTTCAGAGATATATACACCTCCATTGTCTTATCTTAGAGTTTTTATTTTCTTCCCAATTTGGTTTTCCACTAATGCTTTAAAATCTTTGAATTTTAGCAATACTTCATTTGATTCTTTGAGTTTAAGAAAATAGATCCAAGTTTTTCTAGAGTAATCGTCAATGAAAATCACATAATATGAAAAACCTCCTAGTGAGAGAGTTGACATAGGTCAAAACAAATCCGTGTGAATGAGTTCTAATACAACTTTGGTTTTATGTTCACTGGAAGGGAAAGATCTTTTGATATTTTTTCCCAAGGCACACTCTTTACAAGTACGAATATGATTTGATTTTAGATTAGGTATACCTGTAGTGATTTTCTTTATGGAAGGAAGAGTGCTAAATCCAAGATGTCCTAATCTTCTGTGCCAGAGTTCATTAGAGTTTGATACTTCATGACAAAGCTAATTTGTGACTATTACATAATTTGTTTAGGCTTCCATCCCTATACCCTATAGAAATAGCATTTTTAATGTTAGTGTTTTTAGGGCATATTAGCACCTTGTCTTCTTGGAATGTGACTCGATAGCCTTGATCGGCAAGGCTTGAAATAGAGACCAAGTTCGTTTTTATAACTGGTACAAAGTGAACATCTTTGAATTGTAGGGTTACCCCTAATTTTTCAATTTGATTGAGCAAGTCCCAATTCCTTTCGTTGGATAAGTGGAGTTGTCTCCAATTGTGACTTCTTCAAAGGAATGTTCTTCTAGAGTTTCAAATTGATCCCTGAATCCAGTTATATGTCGTTATGCTCCGCTATCGATTATCCAATTATGTTTGTTTGAGTTCACTTCACTTGACAAGGCCAAAAAGAATAGAGATACTTCTGCTTCTTTAACTTCGGCTATTGTTGCTTGTATTTTCTTTCTTTTTGGACATAACCTGTGCGTATGTCCAAATTTAGTATTTTTGAGAATTCTCTGGTTTAGTGATTTTTGCTATAGTTTCCCTTCTTCTGTTTGAACTTCCTTTTGTTGCCTTTGAAATTTGAATGAGTATGTAGTGCTTGGATCTCTCCTCCTTAGTTTGGCCCGATCCCTCTTGAGATTAATCGGGATTCCTCTTGAGTGCAATCATTCTTTAGTTGATTGAACTTAGGTAGAGAAGGACGTCCAGTTATACATTGAATAATGGATTCCCATGAGATAGGTAATCCTCTAAGAGCTATTAATGTTAACTCCATATCATCAACATTGTTTCCAACAGTAGAGAGTTGATCCTTTAATTCGGAAATTCTTAAGAAGTAGGACGTGATTGTTTCCCCTTTGTTCATCTCTAAAATCAAGAGTTGTTATTTGAGTGTAAGTAATCTACTTGTATTATTAATCTCATATGTCTCTTGAATGGTTTTGAATACTTCATAAGCGGTTTTTAGCCTTGCTATGGAGGGAAGAATATACTCTTTCACGGCATCGATTATTATTTTCTTCGCTTTGTTGTTACGCCTTTTCCAAGTTGATTTATCAGGTTCATCTTTAGGCATCTTTAGATCCTCCTCAACATAGGAATCTAACTCGAGTTCTTGAAGCAATGTTAAGATTCGTATCTTCCATGAAAAGCAGTTTGTAGCGCCTTCAAGTCTGTCCTCCACTTTAATGTTGTTGGCCATTATTACTTTTCTCTTATATTTTAATAACCAGTCTGATATAATTCAGAATTTAACTTATATATTGATTCTTCTCTAGAGAGGCTCTGATACCATGTTAGGAATAGAGATCTTTATTAGAGAGAATTTACTGTTCTTTATTTGTGCTATACACAAAAATTATCTTAAGTAGATATATATGTATTTATATAATTTGCTGAATTATATTTGCAGAGATAAGTATTTCATATGTTGTTATGGTAATAACATGCACACTGTAATTGATATTATTCCACAGCCACATACGATAGTATTATATATATGATATAAGAGTCATGTCTATGCAGAGACATGACCGTACGTGGCTTAAGGCATGACACGCCCTTTCATTAATTGTTGTTTATGCATATAAACTGTGGCAGTATGTAATGTGTTACGTATAACTATCGTACGATAGTTATCGTAACACATCTCTAATATATAATGTGTTACGATAACTATCCGACGATAGTTATCGTAACATATATTCACCACTATATAATCGGTATCGACTATGGTTGATTTCACTTGCAATAGTTACGTATAACTATCAATGATAGTTATCGTAACATATGGTATCAACCATGTTTAAACCCAATCCAATACATATTAAATGTATTAAATGCAATCGACTAAAGTTGATTCATTCTCACATAAGCATATCGAATCTGATCAATATAATTTCATTCGAATATATATATATATATACATACATTAATTATATGTATGTATATTGACGAGTCAATCATATCAAAGCTATAATTTAACAATTGTACGCTTTCATTCCACTGACTGCTTTATGTTTTGTCTTACAGCTATATGCTTTCATTCTACAGCTGCATGTTGATTTTAAAGCAAAAAATACCATAAAACAGAAGCAGATATCTCAAAAACACAAGAACACTAGAGATACCCTGGGAAAACCCTCCAACTTGAAGGGCAAACCCAGCCACACCAAAAATCAATGTTTTATTAAATACAAATGAAAGTCTGAACACAATACTCTCTAACTATCCGACGATAGTTATCGTAACATATATTCACCACTATATAATCGGTATCGACTATGGTCGATTTCACTTGCAATAGTTACGTATAACTATCAATGATAGTTATCGTAACATATGGTATCAACCATGTTTAAATCCGGTCCAATACATATTAAATGTATTAAATGCAATCGACTAAAGTCGATTCATTCTAACATAAGCATATCGAATCTGATCAATATAATTTCATTCGAGTACATATATATATACTATACATTAATTATATGTATGTATATTGATGAGTCAATCATATCAAAGCTATAATTTAACAGTTGTACGCTTTCATTCCACTGCTTTATGTTTTGTCTTACAGCTATATGCTTTCATTCTACAACTGCATGTTGATTTTAAAGCAAAAAATAGCATAAAACAGAGAGCAGATATCTCAAAAACACAAGAACACTAGAGATACCCTGGGAAAGCCCTCCAACTTGAGGGAAAAACCCAACCACACCAAAAATCAATGTTTTATTAAATACTAATGAAAGTCTGAACACAACTCTCTAACTTTTGAGACTACACACTTGAGGAGCGATGTACAACATTCTCTCTCCAAAATTATTGACTGATAAATAACAGTGAACCTTACATTAAATACACTTGTAAATTGAATGGACACCAAATACACTAGTAGAAACAATGCACACTACATACAATAATAATAATCACCTATAGAACAACCATGATGATCTGAACCAAATACACATGATAACTATCAAGGTACTTCTATACAGCAATCATACAAAATAACACCCTTCCGATAATAATGAATAATGAAAGACCAAATGAATGATGACACCCTTTGTAACAAGAACAACATCCAATCAGTATATGATACAAAACCTAGATTTCCATAGAACAAGAATGAGACTCTTTGTCTCCTGACTGTTGCAGCACATGAGTTGTCAGCAATTACTAAGAATGTGACCTTTCATATGCTGGCATTGAAGACTCTTCATAGTCTTCAATGTTCGTCACCAAAGGGGCATGACTCTTCAAATTGATGAAACGTTCAAAGTAGAGGACACTTCGCAGTCTTAAGTCAATTGTCCACAATGAAAGAATTAGAGTTGACATCAGCAGAGTATAGGCATCACACTTACATAGCAAGGATCACAACTAGAACACTGGTGCAACCATCACAGGTATGAAGAATATCTTTTGCAACTACAAATCGCCAACACCCCCACTTAGCAAAGGAGATATCTTTTCAAAATACACATGTCATGGAATCTCTCAACATGACACTCACAATGGCTACACAAACTGGTCAGAAAAACAAAAGTTTATCACGAAATCTCTCAACGTGATAACGTCATAGACTCACTCACATGGCATTCACCATGGCTACTCCCATGTGTCAAAAAAATCAAGCTCTTATCATGGAATCTCTCAACATGATGTCCACCATGGTTATTCCCATGTGTGGAACGAGCATAACCACGGGCTCTTATCACGGAATCACTCAACATGATATCATCAGGGAATCTCTCAACTTGATGTCCACCATGGCTACACCCATGTGTCAAAAGAGCACATCTCACAAGGGCTTTCACCTCATATTTCTCCCTCTCAGAGAAATATGCATTTCATCATATAAAAAAAACTAATGATTAGACTCTCTCTCAGCAAGAACAACATTCTCCACAACTGCAAACTTGTCTCGAAAATGCACAAACTTCACTCGAGAGAGAGGCTTGGTGCGAATGTCAGTTGTCTATTCATCAGAGCAAATATACTGAAGTTTCATAGCTTTTCTCAGCACCATATCTCTGATGCAATGATATTTTATCTCCACATGCTTTGTTTTATCATGAAATACTGGATTCAAAGAAAGCTTTACACAACATTGATTATCACAATGAATCACAGTTGGCTCTAAAGCTTGACCAAACAATCTTGCAAGAAGTTTTTGAAGCCACACTAGTTCTCAAGCAGCTACATATGCTGCAATATATTCAACTTATGCAGTGCTTTGAGCCACAGAAGTTTGCTTTCTGTTACACCAGGAAATCATGGCAGATCCTAAATTGAAACAACATCTAGAAGTGCTTTCAATATCAGCTACACTCCCAACCCAATCAGAGTCAAAATATCCCTGTAAATTCAAATCTACATCTGAAGCATATCTCAAGCCAAATCCAACTGTGCCACGCAAGTATCTCAAGATATGCTTAGCTGCAACTAAATGAATGTCTTGGTTCACACATGAACTAATTAAGAGCACTCACTGCATAACAAATATCAGGTCTAGTATTCACTAAATACATCAAAGAACCAATCAGTTGTTTGTACACAGTGGAATCTACCAAATTAGAACTAACTGCAATAGCTCTTAATTTTTTCAAATCTGTCTCCATTGGAGTAGCCATATCTTGCAATCCAACATTCCAAACCTCTTCAAGATATCTATAGTATATTTCCCTTGACTAAGAATAATCTCATTGGATCTTTGCCACACAAGTTCTAGAAAGTAATGCACGAGACCAAGATCCTTCATCTTAAACTCAAAGGTTAAATCTCTCTTAGATTTAACAATGAGACTATCTTCTCCAGTAGGAAATAAATCATCAACATAAAGAACCAGAATTAAAACTTTACCATTAACTATCTTGAAGTAAAGATTCGAATCTGCATCATTCTTGGAGAATCCCAAGCTCATCAAGTACTGATCAATCCTTTCATACCATGCATGAGGTGCTCGCTTAAGGCCATACATCTTTAATCTGCATACATGAGACTCCTTCCCAAGAATCACAAAACCATCAGGCTGTTCAATAAATACTTCATCAATTCCACCATTAAGGAACGCAATTTTTACATCCATTTGATGTAATTTCTAGTCTTTAACTACTGCAATAGCAATGATAGTCCTGATAGAAGTATATCGAGCTACAAGAACAAATGTCTCCTCATAATCTATACCTTCCTTTTCAGAGAAACCTCTTGCCATAAATCTTGCTTTGTACTTCTTAATACTTCCATCAGTTGCATGCTTGATCTTGAACAACCACTTGGAAGACAACTGATTTTCTTTTAGGCCTAGGTACAACATCCCAAACATCATTTTTAATAATGGATTGATATTCTTCTAACATGGCATCTTTCCATACTTGCTGATTGAATGCTTCCTCAAAGCTAGAAAGTTTTGTCTCAATGATATGACTCATTAATGCCACATATTCTGAAAATTGTTATGCTCTCTTGCTTTCTCTAAAAGTTTCACGCGGAGCTACATAATTTTCTGCCTCTTGCATTGTTTGTCTAGCCCATAGAGGTCTCTTTCTACTTGCTGAAATATTGATTGGCCCATTAGTAGGTGTTATAGGATCAGCTGGATCTAAAGTATCTTCTATTTCAGTGGACTCCCTTTGAATCTCAAGAGAATGATTCGAATAAATGTTCATGTCCTAAGGAGTCTCTTGTTCTTCACTATCCATTTCTAAAGAAGGACCTTTTGATCTTTTGAAACCAACTTCCTCTTAAAAAGATACATCCCTGTTGATCTCAATTTGTTTCTGTCCTGGAATGTAAATCTTGTAGGCCTTAGTAGATTCACTGTAGCCCACAAATATACATTTCTTGCCTGATGGTTCTAGTTTAGATCTTTTGTCTTTATGTTTGTCTTTATGGACATGAATATAAACAGGACTACCAAAAATCCTTAAGTGACAAACTTCTGGTTTAACACGTATGAAGGCCTCTTCAAGAGTCATATTTTCTAAATTTTATGAGGGTTTTGGTTCTGAATATAAACAACAGTCCTGGAAGCTTTTCCCCAAAGAAAAGTTTGCAAATTTTGATCATGAATCATTGCTTTGGTTGCCTCAACAATGCATTTGTTTTTCCTTTCAGCAACCCAATTTTGTTGAGGGTTGTAAGGGACACAAAACTCCCTCTTAATCCCTACCTCAATGTAGAAATTTTGACAGCTTCTAGAAATGTATTCACCTTCATTATCAGATCTCAGAACCTTGATTTTTTTTCTGACATATTTTCAACCTGAGCTTTGAACTCCTTGAATCTACAAAGTACTTCAGATTCCTTAGATTTCAAGAAATAAATTCATGTCTTTCAAGAACAGTCATCAATAAAAATAACATAATACCAAAAACCACTCAAAGAAGCCACAGACATAGGTCAACATAAATCAGAATGAATCAGTTCTAGAACACCAAATTGCTCTTCCTTCACTGCTTGGAAAATAACTTTTAACATTCTTACCCAATGCACATCCCTTGCAAATGTCATCATATTCTTAACTAAGTTTTGGTAAACCAGTAACCATCTTTTCCATGGATGGAAGAGCTTTGAAGTGTAAGTGACCAAGTCTCCTATGCCAAAGCTCACTTGAATTGATAGAGTCGTGCACTAATGACCAAGTAGTCCTGATCGTCTTGGTCATTTGCTTCCCATATGGTTACACAAATTTTACAGTGGCAGATATGGTCCTCTGATCTGTCCCCATTGAATCTAGGAAGTTTTTGTTTCTCCGGGGAGTTAACCATTTTTATCCTACGGTCGGTATCGTGCCCGTTATTAGACTCAGGTGGTTTGGTTCCTCCTTCGCGTCCCTGTGCTTTTCTGTCATCTTTGGCTACGCACAAGTTCTCTACCCTGCCACCTCTGTCACCCACGCCTTGGTTACCTCCTTTGTAGTACCTGTACTCGCACCTCCCCGGAGTCTCGGGTTCCATTCTCCATATCCTTGGCGCTTCTGAAATAACCAAGTTTCCAATGCCACGTAAGCTACTCTCGAATAAGTCTACTACTCCTTCAAGGTTCCTTTCCTCACTATTGTCTTCCTTGAAGTGTATGGATGATTCGGTTGGTACCGAGTCACCTTCCCAGTTGTCTACGTCAGATCCTTCTTGTACCCCTGAATCACCCGAGGGTGGTAATTCTCTGACGATCTCTTCCCACTCCTGCGGTTGTGTTATGCCTTCACTACCCGTACAAGTGCCACTCCGGCATCATGAAGGACTGAGAGATTTTTGCACTAGTCTTTGCAGCCATTGTCGCCTCTCACTCTGTTCTTGGATTCCCAGTGACCTTATAGTGGTTTATGTTTTCTTTTCAACTTTCGCCTCTTCCCTCATACGTCGCCTTATGTCCTTGTTTCGCAGGTTGGTCATTAATTATTGGAGTTGTCGGAGGTATGGCATCTACTTGTGTCACGAGGTTCCTCCTCCCTCCAGTTCCTCTGTTCGTACCATTGTAGTATCTCTTGGCGACATTGTTCCCTTTTCCTTGCCGCACGTTATTCTTCTATTTTGACCAAGTTTCGTGCCAACAACCTTGGGATGCTACCAAGAAGATCGTCGACTTTTGGTCACACAGAGAGTCCGTCAAGTACTGTGCCTTCAGAGACCGCTCTCTCACAAGCCTCCCTCTGCATGTTGTGATCGACCGACACGTCCCACTCACGCACCAGGTCCTCCGTCAATTGGTATTCCCTTGTTACTTCCTCTTCTTCAACGTCACTATAAGTTATGAGCACTTGTTAGAATGGTCAACCCATCACTCTGCCATCATGCCCTTACTTTTCTGATCTCCAAGTTTCAACTGGCAACGACGCCAAAATGTTAGATGCCTAACAGAAATTGTATTGTTTCATATAATGCCACAGTAATCATTCAATGGTAGTGCACAGATATAAATCAAGAATGACATAACATGAATAACCAGAAGTAACACAGAATCACATAACACAATAAGTGGTAGAATGATCTCTTTCATAGCATATTCATCCCCATATCCACAACACCTTGAATTGTCATGTCCTACATACAAATAGTGTTTTGGAAGTTGGATAAGACTGCCAATAGTCGGCAACTGACACCGTTTAAGGAGAACCATTTTAGTATACTTCCCTTAACTAACAAAAGTATTATTAATGATGGCATAACCATCGCCTACATCTCACAAGCCCAAGAGCATTGGAAGAATGCTACTAATTGGCAATGAAGGCTGAAGCAAAGTTGCAAAGGAAGCAAGAGAGACAAACAAGACGTAGATGAAGGACATTCAGAGGAAGAGGAACCTTTTATGGTTTAGGGCAGTCACAAAGAAGTCAAGATGAATCAAGTACCTCACAAGGACAAGTAGCAAATTCAAGAGGAGATATTTGAAAAAGAAGATCCAATTTTATGGGCAGATTTGGGAGTAGAGGAGGAACAAGTGGCTTCACTGGAATGTGTTACATATGTAATAAATTTGCAGGTCACCAAGCATGGCAATGTCCTGAAGAACAATCATCTACATCTTTTAGGAGTGAAAGAAGGAACCAAATTGCACAAGGTGATGATGTTGAAAGTGAGAATTCTTCACCACAAATAGCAGAACCAAAAGTTGGCAAGTCTTTGTTGATGAGGACTTTGATCAAAGCGCCTATGGAGAAGGAGCCACCCCAAAGGAAGTCTCTATTCAAAACTACTTGCAAATGTCAAGGTAAGTGCTGCAAAGTTGTCATTGATTCAGGTAGTACGGATAATTTAGTTGTTGAAATGGATGAAAAGTTGAAATTAAAGAGGTTTCCACATGCTGCACCTTATAAGGTTTCATGGTTAAACAAAGGACAGCAAGTGTTAGTGAATGAGCAGCGTTGGATTGAGTTTCAAATAGGTGGATACAAGGATAAGGTCTTGTGTGGCATAATTCCAATGGATGTATGCCATATGCTTCTTGGTAGACTGTGGCAATATGATAGAAATGCCAAGTATGATGGTAGAAAGAATACTTGTGATAGAGAAAGATGAAATCTCCTATACTCTCATACCCTTTAAAAATTAAGACAATGAACAACAAGTGGGATCAAGTGTGATGGTAATGGATGAGAAGTAGTTCTTAAAGATAGTGCAAGAGGAAACCATAGGTGGTACAATGATGATTAGACCTACAGTTCTCATGATAGCAGCAAGAATGGATGAGTTGGAAGATATGTTGAAAGGGAGGGTGCTAGAAGCATCTAAAGAGACAGGCAAATCTTGTGTTTTTGAAACTAAGAATTTGTGCGAGTGTTTATTTGCAGGTAATGTTATGATGATCAAGGAGGAGATGCCAAATTTGCCTTTTGGAACCAAATGTAGAGAAAATAAAAGCCAGGGATGTTGACTTGGCAAAAACAATGAAAACAAACACGAGTTGATACAATCTCATGGCATGAAGAGGATAGATGAAATAAGTCCTACAAAGGCAGCAAAACAAAGTTATGGTATGCATTTGTGTCATTCCTATGGAGTTGAAGCCATTGAGTATGAAGGCAAGATATGAGAAATTCCTTTGAGTAAGGGAATACTTAATTCCATTCAAGATTTTCACGAGGTCATTAGACCTTATAAAATGAGGAAAAAGTCTGATATGCAGTCTATAGCAGCAAGAAAAGGTCTCAAAATATGGTATGAAATCACTTGTCTTACCTCATGGAGGAGAAGGTCAAGGAGGAAGAGGAGAAGAACAGTACATAGAGTATCAAGGCATGCAAGAACCAAACGAGGATGATGACACAGCAATGAATACCACAGGTTTACACATGAAGACAGTCCCATATGAAGCAACCATGGTGAAAGAGGATGAACTTACAAAAGGCAAATGGATGACAACATCATTGGAACAGCTAAAGAGGATAGTTGGTCACATAAAGGACAAAACCATACACGGGAGAAAGGTTAAAGAGAAGGACATTACCTGATTCTAACTCAAGTGGAAATTGAGTTTTCTTCCCCCTTGGTGTATGATGTAGGGACATCAAATAAGACATATTGCCATTATTGTCATTTTGGTTGATTAGGAGAGTTTGGATCCTAATAAGGTTGTAATAAGTCATGTAGGGTCATTTTCATTCCATTTTGTAAGGATTTGTGTCAATTTTGTTAGTGTTGCAAAAATTGTCAATGTTGCTCAAAAAGTTGTCAAGCAACTTTGGCAAAAAGTGTCAAAATGATGTTTTGTTAACAAACTAATCCAAAATTGGTTGAAAACATTTGGAAATGTATAAATTTCGACCCCAAACTCGTTTGGAGAGGTTGGTGAACATTGAAATAAGAATTTTGAATCATTTTGGAGCAAATTTCTTGTATTTTCCTGCAACAGTCCTGTTCTTTCACGTTGTACGGATTGTACGGTCCATTTCATGACCTGAGACCAATTGGAGAAGGTTCCCATGTGAATCTACTTTGTTTTGCTTTTGGTTTCATTGAATTTCATTACGTATTTTGCAAGTTAGAGCAATTTCTTTAAAAAAGGCCTGGAAACGTACCTAGGGTAACCAGTGAACAAAAAAATCATGTTCTTTCACGTTGTACGGATTGTACAGTCCAATTCATGATGTGAGACCAATTGGAGAAGGTTCCCATGTGAATCTACTTTGTTTTGCTTTTGGTTTCATTGAATTTCATTAAGTATTTTGCAAGTTAGAGCAATTTCTTTGAAATCTACATGGAACCCTACCTAGTGTAACCAGCAATTTCTTTGAAAGTTATGTTTCTCAGCCCTCCACCGGTGGAAACCTCTAAAAATGGATGAAGAGGCCTATGACAATGTCCTTTACCATATCCTAAGTTTGCAGGGATCAGTATTAAGGTTTGAACATGCAATAATTCACCAATAGATATGATATCTTTATGTATCAGACTGTCAAGGCAGTGGAGGACATGTTTGAACTGTTGATCATGTATATCCCAATATGTAATGACTGTCCTAAGGGTCTGTATGTGACAGTGAAAACCCACAGTCAGTAACAAGACAAGTTTGAAAACTTTGTTGTGTCACCACCAAATACTCCATGAAAACACTTGAATGTGAGATGTAAGGGTTCTTAAGTCAGTGATTGAGTGATTGGAACATTTTGTCTTTTGTTTGGCATAGCCCTTCAAAAGTTGTCATTTTAAGTCTCAACAAGACAATAGGTGCAAAACCGAAATGTTGGTGTATTGTTGAAAGCCTTTCACATGGGAATTGTTCATTGTCCCTTAGGCCACATTTCAAGGTCTGTCCATGACATGGGAAAGGTCAAGTACAGCAATGTCCAAATATCCTAAAGTGAGTCCCAAGACAAGGGCCTAGTGGGAAGCCCATGAGTCAAACTATGTTGGACTTGAAGAAGCACTTTGCCATTTGTGAGTTGATGTCCTTATAACGGTACTTCCTCTGCGTCAAAAGAGTAGAAGCACTTTGCCATTTGTGAATTGATGTCCTTATAAGGGTAGTTCCTCTGCATCGAAAGAGTTCAAGTATTATTGATGCTTCAATGTGTCGCATACATGCATTAAGGAGAGAAACCGTTATGTCACCAATTCTTGATTGCTTCTGTTTTCTCACAATATGTGATCATTTTTTTACACATTGGCCCCCATATAAATAAGCCAACACTCCAATAAGACAATGCATCAACTTCTTCACAAACTTCACAAACTTTGAAAAATGCCAATGAATAAATTATAATAACTAACTCTATAATGCATCAGCTTTTAAATAAACATGGCCAAATTTTCTAAATCACTGCCGAGTGAATTATAATACCTAGAACAAATCAGTAACTTTGGGCACTCAAACAATTCACCGATACCAAAATTATTTAGTACCTTTTCACGTCCATTATCAGCATTTTAGGATATTTTCACAACTTGGCCAAGTTGCCAAAATTAATAAAATAATGCTAAATTGCATTGGCAACTTTAATTGATTTATCAATTTGGTAAAATAGCTAATAACACGAAAATATTTATCGATCCTTTGAAATGTTTCTAAACAAAAATTAATCTTCCGTCCATTTAAGAATGCTTCCTAGTTGATATATTTTTCATAGATCCAATATCAATGATTCCTCGATATCATTACATATCACCGATGCATAACTTTCCCTAACACATGCTTCAATAAAATTGGTGATGGAATTATCAGTCTGACTTTCACCTTTAGTGATCAAAAACCTGAGAGCTTGGAGGAGTACAACACCAATAACTTTTGAAACGTTAATCGTTTTAGCACAAAATTTTGTTGTGATGACCAGAGTGCAATAATGAGAAGAACCGGGAAAAATGAGTAGGTTTCAAGTTGACAAAACTGAGATTTTAATGATTTTTGGGATTAGGTTGTGAAAAATTATAAATATAAGCTTTAAAATCACATAACCAGCAAAATGTGCCAACTCAAACATTTGCCACAATGCTTGGAATAGCATCAGGAACATTCTCATTAAGGGATTTTGCACTATCTTGAACACATTTCGAGATTTAATTGTTTTAGTGAATCTCGGATTACTAGAGGACTGCTCCTACAGTTTTTATTTGACATCACAAATGTTTCTGCTTTGAAAAGACAAAAGACTCAGCATGTGAGGGTTCTCAGGGACTTCTTTGACTAGGATTTACTCAATGAAATGATTTTGATGCAAAAAATTTAAAATTTGACGAGTTTAAATGGGAGCTAACATGTATATATATGGAGGATAAGTGTGGGGTTAGCAGTGCTTTTTTAAATTTTGGTCAATGCACAATGTTTATACATTCATAATATAAGAAGTTTTTGTTATATCAAGTTTGAGAAAACTAGTGCTACATCTAAGAGGGAGATGGTAAAAGGTTCATACAGTTAGGGGGAGCATAATTTTGTAGAAAAATCAGATGATGTCCCCTTACTCTTTGCCCTTGATGTCAAAGGGGGACAGAAGACTCTGTTGGCTAAATATTTTGCAAGTCACTAAGACTACAACTTGCAAAACTTGTGTTTTAGGCAGCAGTATGTGAGGATTTCTCTCTCGTCTCAGCAATAGGGGAGGCTCCCTTCTTACCGCAGGTGGCTTCAAGTAGAACTGAACTGTAACACATACAGTTCACCTTGCAACAGTAATACCGGTGACTCAATGATTGACGTAAGAACAATCAAACGAGGCAGCAGTTGGTTTATCTAAAGACGAAGTGATACAATGAGCTCAAAGTCTCATGTCCTCACCTCGAATAAGTACTCTAATCTATTGTCCAATACTGAAGCTCAAAGTTTTCAGTCCTTGGAGTATATCAGCCACTAGTTTCTATAGTAACCCTGATTTCCTGAAGCACAAAGTCTTCAGAAAACTTGGATTAAAGATGCTCCAATGATTTAAACAAAGAAACTATTTTAATTTGAACAAGGATCAACAAGTGCAACATAAGAATACATTCATTGATTTTC